>VZRR01000421.1:0-50934 GCA_013398015.1 Oreocharis arfaki
TGTATGGGGTGTGCACAGTGGGGGCGTGTATGGTGCGCACAGGGTGCGCTCCGTGGCGTGCAGGGGGGTTGTATCGTGTGCGCAGCGGGGGTACACAGGGACATTGTGCGCAATAGAGGTGTGTGCACCATAGGGGTGTAATGGGGTGTGCAGGGGTGTGCACAATGGGGGTGCCCACAATGGGGGTGTGTATGGGGTGCGCGGGGGGCACGGTGAGGGTGCAGGGGTGTGTAGGGGATGCCCAAAGGGATACACGAAGGGTTTGGGGTTTGTACAGGGGGGTGCAGAGGGAGTGTGCTTGGGGCAGTGAAGGGGGGTGCCCAGGGAGTGGTCGGGGTGCTCTGGGGTGCTCAGGGGTGAAGGGGAGGTGCCCAGAGGAGTGCAGTGCCCTCCGAGGCACGAGTCCAGTGCAGGATCCACACGCTGGGATAGGCGTGTGGGACACAGCTCGTGGCACTCCGGGGATGTTCCCCAAACCAGCCATCCCCTTCCCTCCAGCACTTCCCAGGCTGCCCAAACAAAGCTGGGCAGCAAGAGCTGGACTCGCAGCTGAAGTACACGAGGAACCATCACCTCCTGACAGCGGCTGGAGAAGTCCCTTGATGCTGGCGCCCAGATCCTGGTGCATCCCAAGGGCAACACACTGGGAGCAGAGCACCCGGACACGAGCCTTTCCAGGGGGGTGGTTTTAACCAAAGGAGAATAAAACAAAGCTGAACCCTTGAGCACTGCAGACGCGGAGAGCCCAAGAGGCAGAACTGATGCTCCCAGCCCTGTCATGTTTCTCTAGGTGTGAATTAAAACCCCCTGATCAGAGGTGCTTTTCGGGGTTTTAACCCCCCTCCCCAGCACTGAAGTTCCTGGCCTTTGCTTATTAGCTCTGCTGCAACGAAATCTTTGAAATATTAAAGTGCATTTGGCTGTTTCCCTTAAGCAAATTACCGGGGCAGTTTGCAAAGCGTCAGGCAATTCCCATAATTGCATTTTCCCAAGTGCTCCAGCGTTGCTGCCACTGCTCCATCGCCGGCTCCTTCATTATTGATGAGCTGCTTTGCTCCTGCTCCCAGAAAATGACCCTTCGCCTTTAAAGATGCTTTAACCACCTTTAAAACTAAAATGCAGCTTGAATTCTCCTTTCCCCTCCAGCCATTAGTTTATTTAGAGCTGCTAATTAGTCTTAACTCTTTCTCCCCGGGAAGCTTGAAATGATTAGTGAGACTTGGTGCATCAGCAGGTGCTGTGAAAATGTATTGCACCTCTCTGTCAGGGCTACGAGGGGGTGGAATCCATGTGTGCAGCCCTTCATGGGATCATGGAGTGGTTTGGGCTGGAAGGGACCTTAAAGCCCATCCAGTTCCACTCCTGTGCCATGGGCAGGGACACCTTCCACTAGCCCATGCTGCTCAAAAAATCATGCCCAGACCTCTGTATGCAGGGCTGAGAAGCATTTCAGGTACCAGGCCTGCAGGCAGATGTATCATCCTCCCTTATCGGGCAGTTGTTTTTCCACTATTTGCTTGTATTCTTCCATGAATAATTATATTTTATCTATTTGACCACAGATTCCCTGAAGCCTGACTCATGGAGTGCTGCAGGTTCGACATGAATCCTGGAGGATTTTGCATCTGGGATGATAAATCCTGATGGAGCTGCCTCTTGTAGCTGCCCATGGCTCTTCCACATCTTAGTAATACTGCTGATAATCATGATAGGGGAGAAAAAGGATGTGAAATAAAGAAGATTATCAAAAAGTCAATAGTGTAAGTGTCTGAGTGTTGTATATTTTATCAAAATACTTGTTTTCACAGCATAATTCGAGTTCTGCATGTGCTGAGCCTTTACCCCTTGATTTCCCCTTTCTGATCACAGGACTTGAAGGCAGTTGAGGCTCGTGGAATTCCGGAATGGTTTGGGTTGGATGGGACCCTTAGGGATCATCCAGTTCCATCCCCTGCCATGGGCAGGGACACCTTCCACTAGACCAGTTATTATTTTATATTTTATTGACCTTTTATGTTATTTTATTTTGTTTTGTTTAATTCAATTTTGTTCTATCCGATTTAATTTCTTTTTATTTCGTTTGATTTGATTTCATGTAATTTCATTTCATTTTGCTTTATTTAATTTTATTGTATTTCATTTTAAATGAAGGAGGGCACAGAATACAGTCCCAGAGCAATACACCCCTCTCGGGGAACCCCGACAGAGATGAGGCATAAAGGCTGGAAACCCCAAGAGCCAAATTCCAGCCGATGGTGACAAACCCACAGCTGAGAAATGCAGCGTATTCCCTCATCCAGAAAAAAAAAAAAAAACTAGCCATAAAATTAAAATTTGGAGAGGAACTTTAAGGAACGGAGCTCCCTTGATTCCCATCCTCAGGCGAAGGCACCGTGGCGGATCCCGGCTCCCGAGCGGCTGCTCCGTTATCCCACGGGGCCTCTTCATTATTCACATCTGAATTTAATCCCTGCGGGGGGTTAAACCTTTTTAAGTGCAAAACCGCGTTGTGTCGGAGGGCTCTCGGCTGCCAGGCTGCGCTTCCGAGCGGAATCCGACGAGCTGGAGCCCGCGCCGGGCCGGTGATGAGCAGACGAGGCAGCTCCGGCTGCCAGAGCCTTGGCAGAGCAGCTTCTCCAGCAGCGAGTCCGAGGCGGTGCTGATGAGGAGGATTGTGCCTGCTGGCCTGGCAGGAGCGTGGTCCCTCCGTGGCCGTGGAGGGAGGGGCTGCCAGCACAGCAGCTCCTGAGGAGCTTCCTCCGGGGAAATCAGCTTTTTATGTGAAATCTATATGATTGTAGTAAATATGAATGTTTAGGAATCTCGTAGAATCTCAGAATGGTTTAGTCGGAAGAAACCTTAAAAATTTTCTCATTCCACCCCCTGCCACGGGCAGGGACACCTTCCACTATCCCAGGGTGCTCCAAGCCCTGTCCAACCTGGCCTTGGACGCTTCCAGGGATCCAGGGGCAGCTTCTCTGGGCACCCTGTGCCAGGGCCTCCCCACCCTCACAGCCAAGAATTCCTTCCCAATATCCCATCTATTCCCTCTGGCAGTGGGAAGCCATTCCCCTTGTCCTGTCCCTCCAGCCCTCGTCCCCAGTCCCTCTCCAGCTCTCTTGTATAGGAGTATTTATTTTATATTATTTGTGGATGTATATGAATATATAAGAATTGATTTTATATTTAAATGAATATATAAGAAACAAAGAGCTGAATGTATATAATGATTGAGAGAGACACACGCATAGAATCCTAAATTCATTTGTATTGGAAAATACATGTAAGATCATATCTAGATAAGAATAAAATAATGAAAAAAATGAAAAGGAAAAAGTGAATGGAAGTATAAAAAATAATTTTAAAAAATAGAAAAAAAGGTAAAGAATTAAATAAATGGACAAATTTTTTAAAAATAAAGAAAGGACAAAATTAGCTGGAATAATTAGCCACAATGTCCATAATGTTCCCGACCGCTCCAAGGAGCAGGCAAAGCCAGAAATTGGACTTGAGGTTATCTGACATCCACGATTCTGTTCTGAGTATTTCTTCCAGGCTTTCAAAGCTCACTGAACCAGGCATTTCCAGCCTTCCTTCCTTCCATGAAAAGGAGAACCGGGGCCGGGGCCAGAGCCTTCAGGCTTTCCCCACGTGGGGGTGCCATGCGGATGCGAATCACACCGATCCTACAGCCACGGGAAGGGGGCAGGTGACAGCTCAGCAGCTGACACTGCTCACTGCTTTTTGCCAGGGAGGAAAAACATAAATAAATATTAAAATATAAAGAAAGATGGGAGAGAAAATGTATGGGTTGGGAAGAACAAGATTCATAAAGCGTGCAGGAAGCGCGAAATTCTACGGATGGGGGAAAAAATAAGTTTCACGAGGCACGATGCGTTTCCCCCCTTCCGTAGAATTCCTAGCTTCTTGCATGCTTTGGCATTCCCCAGTGGAATTAAAAATCCCTCTTTGGGGCTTGTTGTAACCTGGTGCAGACTGAGGAAACCTTGAAGGAGCTCAGGGGATGGAATCCCTGGATGGAGTCCCACCCGACTCCTCCAGGTCACAGTGGGATGGACGGACTCGTCCTGCAGCCGGGATGGCCGTGGGGGGCTGGAGGTCCAGCCAGGCTGGAAGGGAGCCCGAGCAGCCCTGCCACGTCCTGCTTGGGCCTGTTCCACCACATTTCGGGGAAGGCTGGTACACCCAAACAGCTTTGTTCCCCTTGCTCCACTGTCCTGGCCTCTCCCCATTCCTCACTTCTAATGTTTACCATACCTGCAGGGGTGAGACTGGGATTAATTTCCATGAGAACACGTTGAAAGTGTAAATATCTCTAAGCAGGGACGCTTGGCAGGTTTATGGGGTTTGTTTTCCTCCAGGAACTGGCAGCTTTCCTGCTCTATCTCTAATTGCTTGCGACCAGACGTGAACATGACCGATCCGGACATCTGGGGCAGGACGTGGTGTCTGCCCTTTGTCCCATTCCAGTGTGGTTGTGTTTCCAAGGCTATCCAGGTGCTTCTTGGTGCTTTCAAGTGGGTGTGGCCTCTCTGCTGATGTAAAGCCCCATCCAACCTGGCCTTGGACACTTCCAGGGATGGGGCAGCCACGGCTTCTCTGGGCAACCTGTGCCAGGGCCTCCCCACTCTCATTATAAAAAACTTCTACCTCATATCTAAACTAAATCTCCTCATTTTTAGTTTAAAACCATCACACCTTGTACTATCCCAACAGGCCTTGCTTAAAAGTTTGTCCCCGTCTTTCTTACAGTCCCCATTTGATTTCCCACCCCTTCCTTGGGGAGTACAAGTTTGTCAGACTGACAAATCCTGCTGGAAATTGGCTCTGGCCTAATGGGAACAGATCTGATCCCGAAAGCCTCAGTGTCTCCAGGCCACAGAGAACTGCAGCTGCCAGGAGCACGTCAGGATGGGGCTGTCCCGTGTGCAGCCCTGCCATAAATTCCCTGCCCGGTCGTGCGTCACTGTCACTGCCGCTCTTCCCCTTTTCTTGTTAATGTGTAACCCGAAACTCGCCGGGGCACATTGCTGTGATCCCAGCATTATCTGTCCCCAGCCAGGTCCATCCCTGCCTGCTCCCTCCATGGGTATTTTTATCTGCAGGTGGATGGTGTCGTGTAAAGGGCAGCGGATGGGGAGGGCTGAGTGTCCTGGATCCTTCCATTGGAAGGCTCCTACAAGGTCTCCTCAGAGTCTTCTCTTCAGCCTGGAGAAGGGAAGGCTCCAGGGAGACTTTAGAGCCCCTTCCTTTAGTACCTAAAAGGGCTCCAGGAGAGCTCCAGAGGGACTTTGGACAAGGCCTGGAGGGACAGGACAAGGGACAATGGTTTCCCACTGCCAGAGGGCAGGGCTAGACTGGATATTGGGAAGGAATTGTTCCCTGTGAGGGTGGTGAGGCGCTGACACAGGGTGCCCAGAGAAGCTGTGGCTGCCCTGTCCCTGGAAGTGTTAAAAAAATGAGTGGATGTGGCACTTGGGGATGGGGTTTAGAGGTGAAAATGGTGGTGCTGGGTTAACAGTTGGGCTTGATTTTCTTAAAAGTCTTTCCCAACTTCAGCAATTTTATATTTCTGAGGTATCTTCTGCCACAAACCATCCTATGATTCTATGAGCCCTCCAGGGCAGCTGAGGAAAATTCCATCTTGAAACAGAGAGTGAATAACCACCAGAAGGGAAGTTCTACAAAAATGCATCTGGGAGCGGTTTTGGGTCACAGGGCTCAAAGCTATTGCGTGGCTGGGAGAAGAGGTGGGAAGCCCTTCTCCTCCTTGCTTACAGCTGCAAAGGGAAAGAGATTGCTGGATTGCTTTCTGCATCCATGGTGGATGTTCAGGAAGGACAAGGCACATCCAGAGCAGATGTGTGTGGGTCAGGAGTGCTGTGGGAAGAGCTGGTTGAGCCCTGGAGCGGGAGGACCATGGAGATGCCGGCACCTGGCTGCTCCCTGCCCTTATCAGAGCACTGTTCTCTCTGGAGTTCAGCTGCACAGGGGCTGTATCAGCCCACAGCTGCTGGGCTGGACAGGGGTGGCTCCTTTCCAGTGTTGCCCAGTGGGCCACATCCCATTGCAGCCCTGGTTATCAACATCAGCCATCCCCTCCTCCCTGGCACTGAGTTTCTCCAGGTGCTTTCTCATGCAGACGCCTCCATTCACCCTGGACAACCTCAATATCCCTGGCTCACCTCTCTTCCTACAGCCAGGGGAGCAGGGAAGAAGCGGTGTCCTTCCTGGATAACAGCCCCTTCCAACCCCAAACACTCCCAGCTGTGAAGCCCAGGAGCTCAGCTCTTGTTCAGCCAAGGGGAATTGCAAACCTTGGGATCTGGATGCAGCCTCAAATCATGGAATTGCAAAATTGTGGAAAATACCTTGAAGCTCATCCAGTTCCACCCCCTTGCCATGAGCAGGGACACCTTCCACTAAACCAAATTGCTCCAAACTGGCCTTGAACACTTCCAGGGATGGGACAGCCAAAACTTCTCTGGAAAACCTGTGCAAGGGCCTCACCACTCTCTATGGTAGAGAATAAAGGTAAAAATCCTGCATGGATTCCCTTTTCCCAGCACCTTTTCCAAACAAGAAATGTCTCTGTCTAATCTTCCCCTGACACTGGGTGTCAGCAAAGCAAACGGAGATGAAGCTCCCAAGAAATTTCGTTTTGTAAGGAGACTGGACCTGGATAAGAAGGATGCAGCTGGATGCAGACGGGAGGAGAGGACATCAGGAGATTAATGTGTGGCCTGGGGGCTGCCCAGCCATGGAGATCTTGGAGTTACCCATCCTCTGCTAAGGCGAGGAAGGAAGTGAAACTGGACACGGAGTTGAAAGTGTGGCGTAAGCAGATTTCAGCACGTTTTCCCCCATCCTGTGCATGGCCTGGCATGTTCCTTCCAGAGGGTAGGTGTGGGAGACACGTGGGTTTAGAGCTTGATCTTCACACACAAAGGGAACCAAAACTTCCTGTATGAAGGAGAAGTGGTGGGAGCAATGTGCTGATGTGTCTCCAGCTGATTTAATTCCTAGTCCTCTCTGTTTCCCAGAGATAATGCTCTGGGGTGCAGCATCCTACTCGCTGAAGCAAAGTGACCACAAAGCTCCATCCTGAGGGCAAAAGTGGTTTATCCCTGCTGTAAATGAGCAAAGACACAGAGATCAACATCACTCCTGCCAGCTTGCTTGTTTTTGCCAGTGAAATGATGTTATTTGGAGGGTGAGGCTTTGAGACATGTGGAGAGGTGAAAACCCCAAAATGTGAAAGAGAATAAGAAAGGGCCCCAGAGATTTTTATTCTCCCAGAGCAGAGAAAAGACATTATGGCTGTAATTACCAATCAAAGCATTTTAACAATAAGTAATCCCCTAATTTAATATCCCAATGTAAAAACGGAGATCAATTGAGTGGTTTGAGTTTCCTATGAGGTTGAATGGCTGCTTTCAGCCTGAGCACCAGAAAGTAGCAATAAACCCCATACAAATACCAATTCAGTGCTGGCTTCTCATAGGCAAAAGAAGGTGAAAAGCCTCATGTTGCCCTCCCAAAGATAAGTTTGTTCAGCCTTCGTGGATTATCAGTGCCTGAGAGCATTAATTAGGGCACTTGGGCACACAGTTGAGTGGAGGGTCAGGGTTAATGGTTGCCACGATGATCTTAGAGGGCTTTTCCAACCTTAATGATCCTGTGATTCTAAATAAACCTGGGCTCAGCTCAGCTGGCAGCTGGGTTTATACATCACCTGCATAAAGCCAGCCTCTCTCCACTAGGAAGATTTTCCAGAGAAAATCGCTTTTCCTGCTTTGAGGGCATTGCTCCTGCCCTGGGAAAGGTTCTTCTTCCCCAGGAACAGCTGATAGGGAACAGTGGCAAACACAGGAGCCGTGCCAGGGTGTGAGTGTTCATCTCTGAGTCACAGGGGAAATGAAATAAGAATTTGTGCCGGCTTTTAACTCCATGAAATACTTAATCCGTTTGCTTTGCCCATCCACAAATGCAGATCTTAAATCTGGAAAGTCCCAGCACTTGGAGGCACAAACATGAGCTTGGTTAAGCTTTATACTGGCCCTTCAGAGAGCAGATGCCTATCTGGGAATGTGTGGCTTTAAAAAGTTTGGGAAAAGAGCTCTGGAGCCAGGCTGGGAGAGCTGGAGGGTTCAGCTTGAAGAGGAAAAGGCTCTGGGGAGACTTTAGAGCCCCTTTCTGTGCTTAAAGGGGCTTCCCAGAGAGCTGGAGAGAGACTTTGGACAAGGCACGGAGGGACAGGACATGGGGAATGGCTTCTCCCTGCCGGAGGGCCGGGAGAGATGGGATATTGGCAAAGAATTGGTCCCTGTGAGGGTGGGGAGGCCCTGGCACAGGGTGCCCAGAGAAGCTGTGGCTGCCCCTGGATCCCTGGCAGCGTCCAAGGCCAGGCTGGACAGGGCTTGGAGCAGCCTGGGCTAGTGGAAGGTGTCCTTGCCCATGGCAGGGTTGGCACTGGATGAGCTTTAAAGTCCCTTCAAACCCAACCCATGCCATGATTCCATGATCTGGCCAGCGTTTGCATGAGCAAAACTGTGCCACGGAGCCCCAGATCTCCCGGGTGTACCCCTGGATGCATCCAAACCATGCAAAACAAGGATTTTCCATCCTTGCTGCTGCCGCCACCCCGGCAGGCACATTTCGCTGCCCATGTTTGCTTTTCTACATGCCCAGACTCCCAAAAAGTGCCATGCAGGGCTGGCCATGCTGCAGCACCTCTGGCTGGTGAGCACCTCTGACTCACCCGCTGTGCCACGCTTGGTTGCTGGTGGTGGCGTGCCCCAGCTCAGGCTGGAACACGACCGGGAACCCTCCGAGGTGGGAACGCCCTGGGCAGCCCCGCGCCGTTAGCGCTCCCAGCCCTGGCTCCGGGACAGCGTCTGGGATACACATCAGTGGTTGTAGGACACAGTAACTCCACGGTTGCACAAGCTGAGATGAACTTTTGTCAACATGGAGCGCCTCCGTGCCCTGGGAGAGAGGGATTCACTAGCCAAGGTTGGGAAGGAAGCACTGCCTGCGAGGTCGGGTTGCCCTTGCCAGGATGTGGGAATATTTTTTTGTCTTCTGAGCATCCCTTTTCCCATTACAAAAGCCATTTCCCAGGGAGAGGCAGTCCTTTGGACCAGCCTGCTTCTGATCTTGCTGAGAGCTGAG
Organism: Oreocharis arfaki; assembly: GCA_013398015.1. NCBI lineage: Eukaryota > Metazoa > Chordata > Aves > Passeriformes > Paramythiidae > Oreocharis > Oreocharis arfaki. The sequence continues at coordinate 9,196 of VZRR01000421.1, forward strand.
CAGAGCCCTTTGCCTTGCCCATGTTTTTGTCATCCCTCTGTGGCCTCCCCTCATCCCACTCCTCCCGAAAGGTCCACTCACTCCTCACTGGCATCCTGGGGACATCAGGTGACAGGGGGACCCCAAATGAGGGTGTAATTGGGTGGTACAGGGACATGTGCTGTCCTCTAACACCAGTGCTAGCCTCAGCTGTTCTGTGGCCATGCAGATGCTGCCACATCCTGAGAATACATCCCTAAGATGAAACTCCTCCTAAATCTAGGCAGAAACACCCAATGACTTTTCCTTTCTCTTGCCTGTGGATGAAACACCATGAACTCTTCAGGAAGTGGCGGGACAGCTGGGAGGAGAAAGGATGTGAAGGGTTAACCCAGTGTCTGGCTGTGGGCTGTTGATCCCACACACGGAATGTCCCACTGCAGCTGCACTTGGGAGATCCTCTCCTGCACACTCCAGGGAGTCCTGGAGGGCCAGGACAGGCTCAAGAGCTCTTTGAACAACCTCCATCACTCCTGTAACCACCTGCATGATGGAATGGGAATGCTCAGGGAGTTTGGGAGCAGAACCAGGTTGGGGAGCATGGTTGACTTGCGGGAAGCAAGGCTGCTGGAGGAGCTGGAGAGGTCCTGCTGGGGAGGAGGAAAATCTCCATCCTTGGAGGCTGTCAAGCCTGTGCTCGACAAAAACGGACCTCACTGAAGGTCAGGCCTTGAGCAGAGACCACAGATAACCCCCCCAGCCTCAGCTGTTCTGAGGAGGCCAGGGCTTGGTGCAGAGTTTGTGCCCGAGTTCTCGTGGACGCTGGTCCCACACTCCTGCCTTTTAGCCCCTGCCTCACTGGGGTGTAGAGTTTCTCATTGAGAGCTGAATTTCAGAGCAGAGGGCACCCAGCAGTTTGGCAACAGACCTCCCACATGCCCTAAAACCACTTTGGTGTGAGAGGATCACATCTCACCTCCTCATGGCCCATATGGAAGATCACAGAACAGTTTGGGCAGGAGAGGACTTTAAAGGTCACCTAATTCCACCCACTGCCGTGGGCAGGGACACCTTCCACTGTCCCAGGCTGCTCCAAGCCCTGTCCAATCTGGCCTTGGACACTTCCAGGGAGCCAGGGGCAGCCACAGCTTCTCTGGGCACCCTGTGCCAGGGCCTCCCCACCCTCCCAGGGAACAATTCCTTCCCGATATCCCATCTCTCCCTGCCCTCTGGCAGTGGGAAGCCATTCCCCGTGTCCTGGTCAGCACCGGGAATGAGCCTTGCCCAGAGCTGCCCACTTTTCCCCTTGCTCCCAGCTGTTGCCATCCCTCCATAGCCATGGTGGGGCAGGAAGCATGGAGCCAGGGCGGTGTGGTGGGTCACCACTGTGCCAGGGATACCCCAGCCCACGCTGCTGGCCCTGGGGACATGGGAAGAAGCAGAGCATTGTAGCATTGTATCCCAAAATAGCGGCCTCCTTACAAAGGAAAGGTCCATGGAGTGCCAAACTGCAGCGGGTTTCCTCCTGCCGATGGAAGGTGAGTGACTCACTCCTGTGTAAACTGGAGGCAATCCCTCTCCCTGGTGATTATCTATCTGGAGGGAAATCTCCATCCGCTTCCCTTGGAAATACCTGCTCCTGAAATTATCTCTGCCTGGGGTTTTCTTATCAGATCATCTGTTTGTTCTAAAAATCACAGAGCCCTGAGGGTTCTATCTGTGGCTTCGCTGTGGACACCCCACGACTGACTCATTGAAAGGGACAATTTGGACAGTCCCCATGCCTGGAATCATCAGGAAACACCTGCAAGCTCTTAGCTAAGGGAAGGGTCTTCCTCATGGGGTTTCCTAACCAGGAAGGGGTAGATCCCAGTGACGATGAGGATCTGTCATTTCTGTGTGAGTCTGTGGTTCAGTTTTAATGACAGCTACCAGCCCAAGGTGAGTGTCATTAAACATCACCAACTAGAGAGTTCAGGGTCCAGACTTACTGGCTTTCTTGGAAGGTTTCAGGGTGAAGTTCATGTGAAGAAGAGGGACCTGACTTTCTGCTGACCTCAGTAAAACTCCCCATGACTCTCCCAGTTTGTGACAGAGACCTAGGGCTCAGGGCAGTGGAGCCACAGGAGACCAGGTCATGGTGCTGCTCCATTGGGATCCTTGGATCAGAGTATGACAGGATAAGTCGGGTTGGAAAGGACCTCAGGAGGTCTCAGTTCAACCTCCTGGTCATAGCAGGGGCAGCTCTGGGGTCACACCAGGTTATGCAGGGCTTTATTCAGCTGGGTCTTGGAAAGCTCAGAGGATGGAGGTTGCACGACCTGCTTGTGGTGGAACAATTTTCCCTTATCCTCAACCTGGAAGATCAGTGGTGTCCCTGTCAGCAGTGTTGCCAGGAAAACCAAGACTTCCTCAAAGAGGTCTCCTCATCACGGGAAGAGAATGAAGGCAGTAGTTCCAGGGAGCACCACCACCACCTCTCCTGGGAAAGCCCTGCTGGCACCAGGAGCAGCCCTGGGAGACAGGGGGAAGGAGCCCTTGTGTTGTCCTAAGCTGCTTCGTGCACATTTGGAGGCCGCAGGTTTGGTCCATCCAGCTGGGAAAACTATGCTGGTACAAAGGTTTGTGTCTCTGCAGAGGACACACTGCAGGTCCCCCTGTCCTTCCCATCTCCTGTGCCACAAACTATCGACTCCTCTTTCCCTGGGGATGATGGAGTTTCTGCTCCCCTTCTCCTTGCCCACACATCCTTTGCTTCTTAGGCATAACTCACCCCTTCATTTAGAGATGGTCCCGCTGATACCCACCCACTCCTTAGGCACTCAATTACTCTCCTCTTGTATTTAACCTGGAAACCCGTTCCTGTCATTCCAGGACTTGTTTGGACAAAAACCAAGCGCAGGACCAGCTGTTAGAGCTGGTCAAACAAACTCGATGCTTCCAAAGCTCGTTTCGCAAACTTGGACTTCCCAGGACTGCTTGGCTGAGGGCTAGGAGCAGATTTACAAGGAATGATCCCTTTGTCCAGGGGGAATTGGCTTCTGTTTAGCTCAGAATTGTCCGTAGCTCCATGTCCAGCTCGTGGAGGACATGAACCTGGCACTGCTGACAAGCCCACTCCTGGCCAGGGGATCTCCAGCACTGGGGAGTGCACACCCAGCATCCCGAGGCTTTTGCTCCACGTCGGTCCCAGCAGGGATCCCGAGCCAAGGAGCCGGCCTGGGAGACTCCGGATTAACCTCTGGAACGTGACCTTTACATGCTGGGAGTGGTGGAAGAGATATTTTAACTGCGGTGGCAAAGGTCCAAAGAAGAAACACCAGCCAGGCCCTAGATAACAATATTGGCCTCCTGACAAGGGCTCCAGCTGGGAATGAGCCTCGGAGCTGATCTCCCTTCTCGGGGTTGGGCAAATACGTGTGGACCCAATTTCCCACCTTCCCTCTTTGCTCCAGCCAGGAAAACAGGGGTTGGTCACAGAACTCTGCACTCCTGAGGGTGTGCTTCATGAGCCCAGTTTGGGGCTAATTGGCGTGTTAGATGAAAAAATACAGGAAAATGCAATTTTAAAAACTTAGTTATGATGGAGGAGTTTTAAAATGAAGAAGCTGAATTGCATCCATCCTCTGCAGGGAGGTTTTCCTGCCCAGGGCAGTGCTGGAGTCGCCATCCCTGGAGGGATTTAAAGCTGTTGTGATGTGGCGCTTGGGGACATGGGTCAGTGGCCTTGGCAATGCTGGAGGAATGGTTGTACCTGATAGTCTTAAAGGTCCTTTCCAGCCTCAGTGATCCCATTATTTTTATTGGCAGTCAAAGCAGATCTAATGTCGGTTTGCTTCCAACGGGGTTTGTATCCATGGGGAAGCTGCTAAAGGATGATTTGAGTGTAGGAGGATGTCACCAACCTTCTCCCAAAGGGCAGGAAGCAGGATGGGTCACCCAGGAGGCTTGCTGGGACATCGGGAAGGTGTCATGGTGCCCTCCCCATCCCCACCCATCCCTCAAATCCCCACATGACCGGTTTGGGCTCTAAAGAGACACTTGGTGTGATTCTTTCCCCCATTTGAAGTGAATTTCAAATAAAATTTAAATAGATATCTCCCAGGGGAGTCCAGGCATGGGCTGGGCTCACTGGGGCTGAGCAAACCTCCTGTTTGCTGGGCTGAGCTGGATAAGGATCATCCCTGTGCACCCACAGGGAGCAGAGGCTTTCTGGGGTCTAGGGCCATACCCTGGGGTGTCTCAGCAGGGATGTCCCTGAGGACACAAGGGTTGTTTTGGAGCTGAAGGGGAAGGAAGTGATTTCAAAAGTCCCACAGTGAGAGCAAGTGGTTTTGTTTTTTTTTAAACAAAGGGATTCCAGGGTGGGACCCTGTGCTGGTCTCCACGGTCTCGCTGCTGGGAGCTGAGAGCAAAAATAATGGCCCACAAAACTACTGGGAAATGGCCTTTCCCCCCAGCACCAATGGGAACGTGCTCCTGAGCCTCTCTGTGGCTCTTCTCTGCTGTGTGTTTCGTGAGGATCAGGTAAAAAATGGGGGACATGGGATGCTATGGGACCCCTGCCACCCCATCCCTTGAACCAATGCCCAGCTGGAGCTAAATCCATTGTGGTGCCAGGCTGTGTTTCCACCCCCAGGCTGAGCTGCTGGTGGGTCAGCCAAGCAGTAACTCCACAAAATTTGGAGGTGATTGTACCTCACAATCCAGCTGTCCATGCCCATTGTGTCCCATCCTGCTGCTGCCAGGGGTCCAGGCATGGTTGGCACCACTCCTGCACAGCTCCTCAGCAGCTCTGCAAATAGAGGAATGAGGAGAAAGGAGCCTTTCTCAGGAGAGCCTCTCCCCAGCACTATTTTAGGCTGGGACCATGGTGTGGATGGGTCACTGCTGCTGGTTTTAGGAAGACTTGGTTTGAGGACGTGTTTACCTGTGTTGAATACCAGGACCAGTGCAAAACCTCCTCCAGCAGCAAACTCTGTCCTCCTGGACACCTCTTCCACCAGCTCCTGCTGTTGCAACTTGCTCAAACGCTCTTGAATAAGACCTTGAATGGGTTTGGGGGTTTTTTTTAAGTCTGTCTTATTTACTATTTTCTAGACAGTCCCAAAGGAAGTGTCATGAAGTTTGGCAGAAAACTCAGCATCTCTGCTCCTAAGAAAGCCATCAGCAGGGTCAGCAGCAGCAGAGATGACCCTGCCAGAGCTGACCCCGTGGTGTTTTGTGGCTTTATTGTCACCCCCTCCTCCCGCCCTGCACAGGCTGCAGAGCAGAACCGTACCTGAGAACCCACAGCACACACAGCCCAAGCCTATGGATTAATTTTAACACACCTGCCCTGGTGTGAGGTGTTTGTTTATTTATGGTCTTCCTAGGAGCAACATTTTTGGTCACAACAGGATGCTTGTGTTTCAGGGCTGGGCAGGCAGCTCCTGCTGCCTGGGAGGTTGGGGCAGCACCCCTACCCCTCTTTGTAAGCACCATCCTGAGGGGGGAAAATGCACTTGGAGTCTGAAATCCCCTCCCAAAAACCTGTGTTGTGTAGGAGCTTGGAGGAAAAGTGAGTGGCACCTCCATCAGCCTCCTGATGGCGAGGAGGAGGAGGAGGAGGGGAGGGACATCACATGTGCTCAGTGGGGAGGAAACGAAAGCCAGGCTAAAAAAAAATCCCCAACCGCTGGTGGAGAACAGAAAATCCACACCCAGATGGCCACAGCCACATGCTCACACCCCTGCCTGCACTGAAGCAATGTGCTCAAGGCTCGCTGCTTGCAGCTGCTTGCCTCAGAGAGCATCACGTGCATGGGGTCTCCTCCAATTCCCTCTTCCCCAAGGAGCACCAGCCCCAGACAGCAAAGGTCCCCTGTGCCCTGTCTGCACCCATTTGTCAGTTCCTGTTAAAGGGATCAGTGGGAAAAGGGCAGAAAGGGTTGGAAAGTGCCTCTCTGTGCTCAGCACCCACCCAGCACCACCTCCTGGGTGCTGCAGCCTCAGAGGCGGCAGGAGATTCCCCCAGGGCACATGTGGATGAGGGATGGACAGAGGGACTGGCCCCTGGTACAGACAAGAGGGAATGGCCTCAAGTTACACCAGGAGAGGTTTAGATGGGATATTCCTAAAGGTTTCTAGACTGAAGGGGTGGTCAGGCATTGGGACACGCTGCCCAGGGATGTGGTGGAGTCACAGTCCCTGAACTGTTCAGGAAATGCGTGGATGTGGCACTTGGGGACACGGTTTAGCGGCGAACACGGCAGTGCTGGGTTAACAGTTGGACTCCATGATCTTAGAGGGCTTTTCCACCCCTACTAATTCCATGACTCTATGCTTTTCCAGCCTCAGCTCCCACCTCCAACCAACCCACCCTATTTTGGAGCTCGATTGGCTGCTGGGAAGGTGCTCCCATGTCTCTCTCCAGCCCCACCTGACCTCACCTCCAGCACACCCCAACAGCACCATGAACAGAGGCTTCGTTCTCCAGCTGCACTGGCTTTTGCTGCCCTTTAAAAGCTGCTGATGGTCCTGAATATGAACATCCTGGAGGGAGAATTCAGGCATCCTGGGAAGCTGCAAAATCACATCTGCTCCCATGGGATGTCTCTCCTGCGAGCTTGGTCACACAGGGCAGGTTTCTGTGTCCCAGGTAGGTGACTGAACACCTTTCTAGCCAGGGAAGTATCAAGGTGGGATCAGGGCATCAGTTTGCACTTGCACAGATTTGGGTGAGTGATCACCCTCTCCTCTCCCACCAGCCAACACCAGGTCGGGCTGCAGGCTCAGTCCAACACTCCCAAACTCTCCTCCTAAGGCTTTAAAATACAAACAAACAACAAAAAAAAGGCAAAATACAAGAGATTTGATATGTCCCAGCTTGTCTCCAGCACTTCTGCCGGTGTCTCCCATGAGCTGCACCCATGGGTATAACGCATGCTCTGCTGTGGCCACCTGACCTTCCCGATCCACCCATTCCTGTATCACATTCCTGCCCACAAGTCAACATGGAAATGTTTTGAAAGTGTCTTAGAAACCTGCCTGGCTGCCAAAACAGTTGAAAAATGAAGCCATGAAGGGAAACGTGGGGCTGCTTTCCAGGTCGGCTCGCTGGGTATTGCCTCAGTCTTCTGTGCTGCAGCTGCACGAATCATTTGCTTTTCAACGGGATTTTAAATATCTGCCTCTTCCTTTGGCTTGTTTGAGCTGCTGTGGAGCTGGGAAATGGAGATTTGGGGTGAGGGAGGCTCTTACTTTGGGTCCCCTGGGTGATAGGTGACCTGTGTGAAGGACAGAAGTGAGCAAAGTGGGTTAAGGCTGACATCCTCCTTCCATCTCCCTCATGCCCAAACAAGTGGAGAAAAGTGAGAAAAAGCAAAAGAAGGGAAAGGAAAGCTTTTCCCTTGCAGGGGGCAGTGAAGCTGGGAAGCTCCTGTTTGCTGGGACTTCAACCAGGCTTGGAAAAGGTCTGATGGGAAGAAGACTCTCTGAGGGACCACTTCCCTGCTCCAAAGAAGCTTTTAGAAAAACATTTCCTCTGGCCTGCTGAAGCATCCAGCACCGAGCCGCCAAGCAGACCTCTCAGCTGGCCTGGCCATAATTAATCACTCCTGGAGATGAGGAAGGCGCCTGCCTCTTGCTTTTGAGTTGTTTGGCTTTCTCTTGCGGAGGAAGAGCTGCGGGTGTCCAGACCTCGGAGGACCAGGCTGGGGGAGATGGCGCCAGGCAAGGGCTGCAGAGCAGCAGCGATCACCCCACGGGTCACAGCTCATACAAGGACAGCAACAACTCCCTGGACATCATCCACGTGTCCATCCGTCACCTCTGGACATCATCTCTCCTTGGGAGGGTGAAGGATTTGGAGGATGAAACCAAGGTGCTGTGGTTGGGTGAACCTAACCTTTGCCCAAGAAGTGTTTCCAAATCCAGGAGATATGGGCTGAACTCGGCACCCAGGGCACTGCTGGGCAGCGTCACCAGGCTGAGCCTCACTCACCAGCTCTGTCCTGGCATCTCCCTCCCTCTGCGCAAGCAGCAAGCCTGTCCTTCCTCCCTTATCAGCCCCAAATAGCTGTGATGTGATGTATTGTTTTCCCTCCTCAAACAAATTACATCAGAAGGAAACAGGACTATTTTTTTTTCACTCTTTTCTGGCATGGAGGTCCGTGACCAAGATCTCTGCAGCACTGTGTCCCTGCCAGGAGTTCATATCCTCTAAATGCCTCCTCAGCCAGCTGCCACTTTCGGCTGTTGAATAATACATGCCATTGGTGTCCTTCCCCTCCTCCATCAAGGGCTTCATGGTCCCCCCCAGCCATATCCAGGGGGCCCAAGGACCCCCACATGAAATCAGACCCAGCTGGAGAAGGAGGATCTGGCTTTCACCCAGGGACACAGATGGGGAATACTCGGGGGAGCGCTGGGGCTGGCTCCGTGCTCGCTCCATGCTCGTGGCAGCTCCCAGCGCCTGGGCCACCTGCACATGATCCAGTGGGGCTGTTCCTGTGCAGGAACCCTCCAGCCCCCCACAAATCTGAAGGTTTTTTGCCCAGGTGAATGAGCCCCACTGGGGAGGTTGGGTTGAACCTGGCCACTGCTTCCCTTGGGCAGCAGCCACCTACAGGAGAGGGCAGGCTGTGAAACTGGTGGCCCTCCTCAGCTTCCTGCAGCTTCCTGGGAGGCTGCGTTGTGCCAGGACTCCGTGGGGACAGCAGTTCAAAGAAGACACAGCAAGGAGAAAACCTCGGGCAAACCTTCTGCCGTGTCCTCCTGGTTCCAGCAATGCTGAAAAGTCCCAGCATCCCAGTCCGGGCATCAGTGCCGGTCCTAGCACCCGTGGAAGTGAGTCCGGTCTCAGACCCAGCTCCAATCCCACCCATGGTCACATTCACGGGGGAGAGAGGTGGGAGGGGTCCTGTCCTAGTGCTAACTTCTGTCCCATCACCCGTACCATACCCGGGATAGGATTTGGGGAGCAATCATCTGTCTCCAATGTCAGTCCCAATTCTGATGCCATCCATGCTCCCGTTTCTGGAGGATGGGGGCTGTCTCCCAGCCCTTATCCCGGTCCCATTCCCGGGGGAGAAAGGGAAGAGCGGTCGTCTCCGGTGCCGGTCCCACCCCCAATCCCATCCATACTCCCACCTCCGAGGGAGGGAGCGGGGGGGTCCCGCTCTAGCCCTAATCCCAATCCCATCCATAGTGCCATCTCGGACGGGGGAAAGAGAGGGGGCGGTCGGACTGCAGTCTCGGTCCCAGCGCTGATCCCACGCACGTTCCCACCCAGGGAGGAGAACTCCTGTCCCGTCCCCGGGGGAAGGGGCGGTCCCAGCCCCGGGCGGGGCAGTCCTGGCCGCCGTCCTGCCCCGTTCCAAGCCGGTCCCAGCGCCGGGAGGGCGGTGCAGCCCCACGCCCGCCCCGTCCCTGCTCACACGCGGCGGCGGCACCGGCGGCGGCGGCTCCGGCAGCGGGACCGGGGCGGGGGAAGGACCAAAGGCGGGCATGGCGCGGCCTCCGCCGCTCTCCTGAGCGGGGCGATCGGCGCTGAACCCCCGGCACTGAGCCCCGGCACGGAGCCCCCGGCTCGGCATCGCCCGGTGAGCGCGGCCGCCGCGGGCGGGGGACCACGGGGGGACCACGGAGGGACAATGAGGGGACCAGGGGAGGATGTGGGGGTGCGTGTCCTGCCCACGACAGGGAGGGACAGGGGGACGACCCCCGGAGTCCTGCGGGAAACTCGTGCATGGGTGGCAGTGGGGACACGCACATTGCGGGGGGACGCGACACGCGCAGGGGTGAAGGGGACGTGCACACGCGTGAGCAGGGGACACGCACCCACGGGTGGGACACAGACACGTGCGGGTGGGACTCGGACATCCCCCTGTGCACGCGCACAGGGACACGGGCACACGCACGCACATACTCGCGGTGGTGGTGGCTCTTGTTGCTGGCTGGGTGACACGGGTGGCGCAGGGTCCCCGTGCACCCGAAGCACCGAGTGGGGCACTGCGCGGACAGAGCCGAACCCCGACTCTCCTGCTCTCCTCCTGTCCACCCCACAGGCTGCCTGTGCTGCCGCTAAAACTGCCCCAAAAGCCCCAAAGTGCCCCAAGAGAGGGTGGAGGGACCAGCAGCCAGCAGAGAGTCACTGGCAAGGGCTGGTGCTGGCACAGATGGTTCAAACTGGGCACTCAGGGAAGCCTCCTGCTCCTTTTGCTCCTCTTTGCCTGAATGATTGGGTTTTTAATGCATTAATTCACAATAATGCCTTCGCTGCTCAGTTTCTCCCTTCCCTGGGGAGTTCACTGGCTGTTTGTCCGGAATTTCCCGTACACACCTCTGGTTAAAGCTGTGGAGCTGACTCCATGCTTTGCTCCGCGTGTTTTTCCACCTCTTTGCATGCTGGGCTCCGTATGTAATTTATCTGGGAGTGTTTTAATTTACACTGCAGTGGGTGATACTCTGATTCCAAACCGTTTGACTCCTTCTAGCAGCTCCTAACCCCCTAAACAACCTTCTTTCTGGAGCTGGGCACTGGGTAACATCACTGCAGGAGCAACTTTAGGGGAGAAACATCTTATTTCTCTTTCTGTCGTAGTTTTCTTATCAGTTTATTGCAAAAGCCATTTGGCAACCCACTGCCTTCCTCTGCACGAGATGAGGAGCAGCAAACCCTGCTCTGGAGGGCCACCAACACTGGGGGATGGTGGCCCTGGCTCGTGGTCACTGCTGCCAAAATTGGGCCGTTTCATTACCACCGTATTCCTCTTGTTTTCCCTCAGACAAAGGGGGGCTGATGGGCTAAGGGGGTCCAGCGCAAAGGGAGAGACCCCAAAATGTGCTGAGCCCCGAAGCACAGCCGCATCCCACGAGTTACAAAACCCTCAGAAGGATTTCTGACTGTCATGGCACCGAGTGACTTTGTCCTGTCTCTGCCCGGTGCGATTTTTATCTCGGGCTGTTGACACGAAGCCAAAGCCATGAATAGTTCTCTGGCAGCGGAGCGTGCTGCCGGCCACGCCGGGCTCCCTCCTCAGTGCTGAGCAGCCCCCACTAAAAACTGAGTGGGATCCACCCATGAAGCAAAGGCCCTATTGCCTCCATGGGATTGCTCCTTGTGGAGCAAAAAATTATCCCCCAAAGTGCAGCCCCTGTGGGGTTTTGTGGTGGTGCCGTGGTGGAGCCTGATAACTGTGTTATCCTGATTGTCCCCCTTTGGTTTTTCCAGGGTGGTTGTGCTGGTGGTGGGTGACGCCCTCGGTGTGGGCAGGAGGCTGGGAGGTGTCCATGGAAACGTCCTTTCTGCCAGATATGGAGCTGGTAGAGTTACCACAACTGTCCCACACTTTTCTCCCAGTCTGACTGTTGCTTCCTCCAGTGAGCACCAAAGGGTCGTGGAGGGCAAAACCAAAGTCAAACTCCTGACAGAAGCACCACCTTTCTGTCTCCAGGAAGCCTGGAGGATGCAAGTGCCCTGTTTCCCCCATGGAATAAGCAAAACTCAAAATTTGAGGGCTCCGATAGGATCTGCCCCAATCCCATGGGATGCTGCAGGGGCAAAACAGGCAGGGAGCATCACCTTTGCTGAAGGAGGAAGGGAAGTGTTGATGAAGGGATTAAATACTGGCCAGGGTTGATGTTTGCTTCCAGAAGGATCCATCCCCAGAGCCCTGCCGTGCTGGGAACTGAGTCAGATTCAACTGAATGAAGGTGGCCTTAATTACCATTGTCACCGATGGTTTTAATGCTTTTTTAAATTCACTTTAAAGCCACAGATTTGGTTAATCCCGATTGATTTCTCGTGGTGTGGAGCAAGGCAGGAGGTTTTGGTACACCTTGGGAAGCGAAGACTGGAAGGGGGATTGATTCAGGGAGGAATTCAGGGGGTTTCTTGGGGAAAACCAGAAATTCCCAGAAGTCATTTTTCTCAAAGCAAAACATTTTATTTGACCTCCAAACAAAGTCCTAAAGTTCTTTTAAACTTGTTATATCTTTTGTCCAGACTCCTTCTCCCCTTTTAGCTTGGATCAAGTTACTGAAAAACCCTCCAGGAAACCAAAACACCCCCAGAAAAAATATTTTTCATGGAGGAAACAAGTTCAACTCTGCTGTTTCTCAGCCTCGGGAGAGGAGGGGAAACTGAGGCACATGGCTGCTTCAGTGGGGCGGCTCCATTTCTGGAGTGGAGCTGCCCTCCGAAGGTGCTCTTTTGTAGGGGCAGAAACACAGATTCTTTGCAAGGTTTTGGTTTAAATGCAAGGTTTTGGTAAAAATGGTTCTGACCATTTTGGGGGATGGAGGAAGGGGTAGATCACACCCACCAGGGATAAAGGAGGGGTGGTGCCTGGCAGGGAGATGGATAAAGCCCCTTGAGCTGCTTGGGTCTCCTGGAAATGAACCTTGGAGGTGTCTTGGTTTGGGATCGCTGGAGAGAAGCGCTGGGGACGGTGGAGCTGGGACAGCTGAGAATGTGCTCAGCCCACGCTGGTAGCCAGGGCCAGCCCGGAGGAGAAAGGCTTTGAAGGTCACTGTGGCAGAGAGGATCCAAAGGGAAAGGGCAGATGAAAACCAGGCAGTCTGGGCAGGCTCGGATTTCGGCCGGATCTTGTCTCACGGCTCCCAGCAGCCAGGCTCGGGAGCATCCGAACGTGCCGCCTCTTTGCTTTCGGTCACAGAGGGTTTGAACCACAGGCCCAGAGCAGGGAAAAACGATTCCAGGTGGTTTGCTTCCCAGAGTCTCCAGTAGTTCCTGATCCTGAGTGAGGATTTTGATGAGTCCACTAAATGCCTCTGAATTAGGGCAGGGGAAACACCCACGTTCTCCGTGTGTCCTTTGGAAGGGAGTCAGGGAGAAGATGCGGTGAATGGATCGTGGTTTCACCCTCCAGCATGAAACAATGGGAGCTGTGGCGGAACCAAGGGCTGCCTCTGTGCGGTCCTGCTGGTAAATTAATCCACAGTAATTATTTGGGAAGGCCAATTAAACCTCCTCAGCCCCCTGTGAAAACGTATTCATCGCAGCCGTGATTTGGTCATGCTTTGTCGTCTTCAGTGACTTTGCTGCTGCTGGCAAATTCCCGAGCACGAAACACTGCTGGGGTGGCACTGGGAATGCTGAAAAATGGAGCAGAAATCAGGAGTCAAGGCCTTTACTTGGCAATTCAGTGCCCGTCCCATGGTCTCCCTATGGAGTCCTGCCCATCCCTCAGCTGCCTGTGACCTTCTCCCATGACAGCCCCCTCCTTTCCCATATTGGCTGATCTAAATATCCCTGGCAGATACAGTTACAGGAGCATTTTGGGATGCTGACTTCACGTGCACATGCCTGTGGGTGCTTTACTTGAGGGCACTGATCTGCCCAGGCTCCTCTCGTCACCAGGCTCCTCTCCCATGCTGCCTTCATCCACTGGCACTGACAGTACCTGTTTTCTGGGAAAAAATTCCTATGTCCCATGGGATAAACAGGTCCAAGGCCACACTGCAGAGGGAGAGACGGTCCAGCCATTGCAACCTGCACGTGGTTCAGCATGGGGGAAACTCTGTGTGGATGGCTGGAGGGCACCTGAAAAGCTGTGCCTGGTCACCTGCATCCAGTGCCAGAAAAAAAACTTCCCAGTATGACCTTGGAAAAAGGCCAGGAGATGAAGTGATGGGGCAGGTGCAGGTGGTTCTCACCGAAGCATCGTGGTTTGTTTGCTTTTGGTGATCACAGAAGCGTTTGTCCCGCTTGGCACCCTCAGGGATCACTGCTGCTTTCGCCCTCCCCTCGTCCCTGCCGGGGGCTCAGGGTGTCACAGTCGGAGCTGGCATTTGTGCCACCCGTGGGCACGGCAAAGGGCAGTGCCAGCTGCCAGCCCTTGTGCCTTCTCATGCCTTGGCTGGCCCTGGCCTCTCCAGCTCGCTCCCTGCAGATGCAGCGGGACGGGAGCGAGGGGGTGGGCTGCAGCCGCGGGGCCGGCGCACACAGCAGGTTTTGTCCTGGGGATTCTGGGCAAAACTAGGGTAAAAAAGGAAAAAGAAAGGCTTTTGCATTCCCAGAAGGAAAAGGAGGGGAGCACGACAGCAAGGACAAGGCTCCATTCACACCAGCCAGCAAACACTGTTTGCTCCTTGTCCTGAAGAGGGACGTGAGGAACTTGTCACATCCCTGGGCAGCCGGAGGAGATTCCCTACCTTGGCTTACGGATGGATTGTGGTTGGCTTTTCTTGCTGTTGTCTCAGGAGCCTGTGGGGAGATGGGCTGGAATTCGGGGTGATCTCCCCCCATCAGTGCTGAGTTGTCTGCAGGGGAGAGAGGGAATGCAGATGGAGGAATCCCATGCTAGGCTGAAGCCTCTGGAACTCTGTAACCCTTCCCTGTGCCTTTTAGGGCATCTTGTGTGGCTTCCCTCGGTCACGGTGGCCTGTCCAACCCGTTTCATCTGCTGCCAGGTCTGCGGGCAACCTCTCTCTGGTTGGCCACAGATCTGCAAAGCTCAGAGGGAAGGGACAAACTGCGGAGAACAGCAGCTGGAAAATGTTTTCCCATCTGCCAGAGCTCTGTTAACCCTCTCCGTCCACAGCCACGCTGCTGAGGACTCGGGGGAAGCAGGATGGCAGCAGAGCTGAACTGAGTGCAGGAAAAGCAAAACCCCAAGGCCAGGACAGAGCAAGATCAGTGCTGGCTTCTGATTTTCATCACAGAGTGCTTCCCAAGGTTATATTGGGGTTTCTGCAGATGTTGCAGGTTAGTCGGGCTGTGAGCGTGTGTGTGGTTTCCACCCCTGTCCTTGGGAGGTGTGAGCCTCAGCCAGCACTGTTCCTCCTCTGCTCCAAGGGGAAAGCAGCAGGATGGGGGAAACATCATCAAGAATCCTGTCAGTGCACATCTGGACAGGTTGTTTGATCCAGTCCTTGGAGCAAGGACTAGAGTTATCCCCTTGTGATGGGCTGGAAGCATCACTTCATCCCTTCTCCGTCAGCAATGAGTTGTCAAGATGCTTTTTAGTACCAAAGTGCTTTACTTTGGTGAGAGATCATCCAGGCTGGCAGCTTCGAGGAGACTGTCATCAGCTCCTTCCCTACAGGATCTGAGTTGGACGTAGAGGCAGGAAAGCTCTGGATCGAAACCGTGCTTGTTTTGCAAGAAAGGGCACGGCCACACCGTCCCTCGGCATGGTGGCACCAGGTTAGAGCCGAGCCCTTTACCTGAGAAGGCTGGGATTGCTCTTTTCCACCTAAAATCCTGGTGAGGTTTGGCTCAGGGTACATCCCACGCGCTCATTCCAAGGGCACCTTGCCTCAGACCTTTTGTCCTGCAGGAGCTCCCGGTCCTGAGCTCCTGTGCTGGATTTGTCTCCCTGGAACCCCCCATTTCTGCAGGCTTCCCGTAAGGCAGGGAGCAGCAGGGGCATCAAACCAGCTCCTCTTACGGGAAGGGAGGAAATGCATTTTAATTTGATTCCTGACCCATGGACTCACTCGGAGATCGTGTGTCAGCGGGGCCCAGGGCACAAAAGGGCCCTTGTCCCTCCTCACAGACAGGCCAGGCTCTGTGTGTCTGCAGACACCCTTTCAAGGCCATTTTTCTTCTCTCAGCTGGTCAGTCCCATGCAGAAACCAGCTTTGCACAAGCAGGGCTCAAGGCCGGGGAGCAGGACTGCGACCTGGCCACCATCAGCCCAACACCAAACCCATTAAAGACCCTTCATCCTCATCAACAGCCAACCCAGGCAGAGTCCCTGTGCTGGAGAACACGCTCCTTTTGGCAAGGTTTGATTACAGGGCCTCCAGCTGTGGTGAGGTTTGCTTTACCAGAAGGAGCTGAAGACCTCTGAAATGTGGGCCAGTCACGAGGATTGCTTGCTGAAATTCCACTTTCTAATCCTTTCTGCCTGGAATTTAGCAGGACCCATTTTTGATGGTGCTCAGCTGAGTCACTTCTCGTGGCTGGTTAAACACAGAATGGAGCATCTTTGCTGTTCTGTGATGCAAGAGGCCAAATTTCTGTGTGAACCCGGTGGGAAGGGTGGTTTGGGGCATTGAACTGGGCTGCAGGAGACCTGAGGTGGACTCCCACATGTGGCCTGGGGTTTGTTGGTGACTTTAGAGCAGCTCAGTTCTTCCTCTGTGCTCCAGATGCAAAATGAGGTTAAACAAGACTCACCTCATCCACCTGACCATGATTCCTCCATGCCAGGGACCACTCAGTTGTGTCGCCAACACCATGAGGCCATGGTGTCTGTGGTCAGTGATGTGCTGCCCTCTTGAGCCGTTGTCTCCATGTCCTTACAGCCTCTTTGCTTTCCCCCCAGGGTGATGGAGAACCTCACGACTCCTCCAGCCTGGACCAGAGTGGTCAACAGCTCCTTGGACCCGGGTGGCACAGATGACAACCCCTACAAGTGCGTGTTTGATGAGGACTTCAAATACGTCCTGCTGCCCGTCTCCTACGGCATCGTGTGTGTGGTGGGGCTCTTTCTCAACCTGCTGGCCCTCTACGCCTTCATCTTCAGGATCAAGACCTGGAACGCCTCCACCACCTACATGTTCAACCTGGCCATATCCGACACGCTCTACGTGGTCTCCCTGCCCCTCCTGGTGTACTATTACGCCATGGGGGACAACTGGCCCTTCAGCGTGGGGCTGTGCAAGATCGTCCGCTTCTTGTTCTACACCAACCTCTACTGCAGCATCCTCTTCCTGCTCTGCATCAGCGTCCATCGATTCCTGGGCATCTGCTTCCCGCTGAAGTCGCTGCAGTGGGGCCACGTGCGCCACGCCCGCAGGGTGTCGGTCGTGGTGTGGGTGGTGACCGTGGTGTGCCAGTCCCCCGTGCTCTTCTTCGTCACCACCAGCGTCAAGGGCGACACCATCACGTGCCACGACACGTCCAGCAAGGACCTCTTCGGCCAGTTTGTCATTTACAGCTCGGTGATGCTGGTGCTGCTCTTCTGCATCCCTTTCCTCATCATCATCGTCTGCTACTGCCTGATGGCCCGGCGGCTGCTGCAGCCCACCCGGGGCATTTCCCGCCTGTCCCGCTCCAAAAAGAAGTCGGTGAAGATGATCATCATCGTCTTGGTGGTCTTCATTGTTTGTTTTCTTCCCTTCCATGTCACTCGTACCTTGTACTACTCCTTCCGGAGCTGGGACCTGAGCTGTGAGACCCTCAATGCCATCAATTTAGCCTACAAGGTGACTCGTCCCCTCGCCAGCACCAACAGCTGCTTGGATCCCATTTTGTATTTCTTAGCAGGGCAACGATTTATGAAGTTTGCGGGCAACAAAATGCTAGGGAAGCCTCAGAATGAGGTGGCACTGGGCATCGTGCCCAACAGTCACCTGGGAACCAGCAGCGACACGGACACCATCTCCAAGAATCTGAAATCCTAGCCCTGCTCTGCGGCAGAAGGGTTTATCCCTGGTGTGAAGGGAGGTCAGGATGCTCTGGGGCCCGAGGCTTTGGGTGTTTGGGGTGCCTGGGCTTGCACCCACTCCAGCATGGTCTGTGTCAAACGTGCTTCTCTGCTTGTTTTTGCTGTATTTTTTTAGGAAGATGCAGCTGTGGTTGCACACACAAACCCTGATCTCTGGCTCTGCATCCCAGCCTGCCCCTCTGATCAACACTGAGGTGACCAAACCTGCGAAAAAAATCATGCCCTGAGTGCCTTGAATCGCTTTCCAAAGCAAAAATGCTGTGGGCAAAAGGTGCCCCTAAAGAATTCCATCTGCAGATTGCCTGGCACAGGGGAGCTGGAGTTTCTCTGTGCCTTGGCAAGGCAGGAAAGGCTTTGGGTGGATGAGGAGAGTCAGCTGCAGTTCTGCTGAACAGCTTGATGAAAATGTCAAGAACAAGTATCGCCCACAGCAGGAAAGGGTCTCCCACAGCTTTGCATCCCTGAAGTGCTCTCCCAGCTTCAAGCTGGCAGAGCAGGGATGGGATTCCCAGCTCCTGTCCAAGGGCTGGCTTCCCATGAAGCAGGGTGCTGATGGATGTTCCATCCCACTGGGGTACACTGGTAGCAGCCCACTGGAGTTTACTGATACCATCAAGAAGGTCCCCTGTAGGTTTCTCCAGTGGGGCCAACATCTTCCAAAAAACCCATTAGTGCTTCCCAACAGCAACAGTCACCCTTTAAAAGCTTTTAGGGACCTACAGCTTCCAGCTGCTGGCTTTAATAATCATCTCCAGCTCATTAAAATTTAAGGTGAGCTCTTCATGTCTTGTTTTTAACCCCCTTCCTGGTGGCTCATGTTTCCAGCCCAGCAGCAAAGACCAGTGTTCATCCCATGGCTGAGCACTGCCATGTCCCCATTGCTGTCCCTCAGAGGTGACAAAATTTGCCAGCACTAAACCCTGAGTTGAGGAGCTGCAAGTGGTGCTGAGCTTAACCCCGTTCTGCCTGGATTTGGAAAAAATATCCACAAAACATTTCACCAGAAGGTGCTCTTGGTGTTTCTCTCTGTAATTGTTGGGTCGGAGAGCCCAGAGCCCAGGTCCACGGTTTCCCTGCCAGGAGGATGCTGATTCCTCCCCCCAAAAATGAAAATTGCTTGGGCTGCAGCCCTGGACGAGTCTTATTTTGTAAAAGCTCTATTTCAGGACTGGGCAAACACATTTGATGTTGGCTTAGACCAAGACCTCAGACCACTCCTTAGGTTCTCCCATCCTTCCTTCTTGTGAAGTGGTTTGGTGGAGACAAAGCCACGCCGCGGTATCACCGGCCGTGTTCCGTCACGGGTGACTGGGACCGTTCAGGTTTGGCTGGGAGGTTCCTGAGGTCCCACCCCTGATGGAGAGCTCTTGTCCCAACCAGCAATGTCACAACCACAGGAGGCAAAGAAGGGCACCATCGCCAAAGACAAATAGGGCATGTGTGGGGTGGCTCATCCCACCCTCGAGTGTGTTTAGGATAGGATTGGGTTAAGACCGGGCTTGCACCATGGCAGCAGCTTTGTTCCTTTGTTCTTGCGAAGGGAGCTTGGCTTTATGGTGAGGGTCATGCTGCAGTCACTGGGGCGGGACAAATAAGTGGGAGAAACGAGTTCAGCCGGGGCACTGAGCTGCTACAAACGTCACTCCAGGCCAGGCCTTGCCCGGTCTCCCACCCTTGCCAAAAAGCAGCGTGGACACGTTACGTGCTCTGAATAATTCAACAAAAGCATGCCCAAAGTTCCCTCCTGAGGCCCTGCTTGGAAATCCCTCCTCCCTCTGAGCTGGCTTCAAGCCACCACCCTGGGCAGCACTGCCAGCACCATCAGGGGTGCCCCTCTGTGATCCTGATCCCCAAGTGATCCCACTGGCCAGGTGCGGAGCAGTTGGAGAGGTACCAGCTGGAAATCTAGCTCTAGGCTGGTTTTTTTGTTGTTGTTTTTGTTTGTAAAAGCACTAACTTATACTGGAGAGAAAACAAAAGCGGAGTTTTATGACAGTGACTGTACATTTTTATTTTTGTAACATGCAAACACCTCAGATTTACGATAGTAAATGAGTTTATTTCTAGTACGAGCACTTCTCTGCCGTCTCCTCTGCTGTGTACCACGATGGGTATTGGGGGTACAAGCTGGGTTGTTGAATGTTATGGACGTATTTTAATCTCCAGGTACAGCTGTCTGCTCCTCTGTGATTCTTGATCTCCATCTGATTCAGTGAATTCAATCTCCACTCTTGATTCAAGATTTTTGTGGGGCTGATGCCACCAGTTCTGGCAAAACCCAGGTGCAGAGACAGCTCTGTGCTCGTGGCAGGGCTTCACAGGGGCCAAAACCCCTTGGAGCATGACAAATTCAGTAGCCAACCTTTTTGGTTGTGTCTCCATGGTCTTGGCATCTTCTCCAAGGCTGCTCCTGTTGAAGACTAGAAGAAATCGTTAGATTAAGTAATTAATTAACAGATCTCAAAATAATTAGTCTCTCATCCCATAGAGCTTTTTTTTTTTTGCTTTTTTGGTTCTCCCAGCCACTCACGAAGCCACCAAACCAAGATGTTGGAAACCTCTAGTTCTCAGAGGCCCCTCATCTTCCCCTGCAGACATCAGGAGAAGGTTTCCTGAGCCTAACCACAGTCCCCATGAAAAAATACATTTGGTTTCAATTTATTTTTCATTTGGTTTGCAATTTATCTTGGTCCCCAGCCTGGCTTTCGCTGGGCCTTTCTCTGCCGGTGAAACAAGGCCCAGGGCACACACAGCTCCATGGATGTTTTTATTCCAAGCTGTGGCCCAGTCACCTTGCAGTCTGCTCAGGAATAATCTGGGCAGCTCAGAGAGGGACTTCCAGGGGATATGGATGATCTCTGCAGATACAATTTTATGGAAACCCACTGCTCTGTGCACCCCTGGAAGCGTTCAAGGCCAGGCTGGACAGGGCTGGTGCCAGGCGTCCCTGCCCGTGGCAGGGGGGTTAGAATGAGATGATCTTTAAGGTCCTTTCCAACCCAAACCTTCTGTGATTCCTTGACTCTCTGGTTCTGTGAATTCCTTCACTTTCCTCCTGAAGCTGTTTCCGAATCAGTTTACACTGGATGTCCCAGCAATGTCTGTAAGGTGCAGCCACAGTCACTCATCACCCCGCTGTGGGACAGAAGCCCTTCATGGTCCCCTGCACCAGGGCAGAAATCTTTGCTTTGCTTACTCTGTTCAAGAACTTTGTAGCCCTTAGAGCTGCCAAAGCACAAAGTCTCGAAAGCATAAAGCCAGAGAAATAGCTCTGAGGCCCAGAACTGCTAAATTGGATATCCCAGGATGCACCCTCTGAAAAGCCCCTCTTCATTTTCAGCCCAGGTTTTGGGGCCTCTCTCTGGGGTCAATGCCCAGGCACCCAGGGCTCACACGTGATTAGGTTTCTGGGATTTACAGCATCATTCCCAGATCTTTACTGCAATGACTCTGCACAGCTCATACCAGCACTGAGTCACCCAAACCCAAGAATGAGAACTGAGGAAGAAAAACAACCACTGGTGGGGAGCACAGAGGTTGTGCAGAGAAACAAGCAGAAAAAACCCACCCAGCCACACCGAGCGGTTACAAAGCACTTTTAATAAATATCCCTCAGCACAGGGAGCAGGAAGCGAAAGTTAAGAGCACTGATGGTTTCCTGCCAAGGAAACAAATCCTCCACATGGACTGGAAGGATGCACACTTCTGCTGGACCTTCCCAGCATCCGAGTGGAGAGCTTTTCCTTCCTGATCGTGCCTTTCTAGGAAGTAGATCCTTAATGGGACAGTGG
The DNA here is from genome assembly GCA_013398015.1 of Oreocharis arfaki. Classification (NCBI taxonomy): domain Eukaryota; kingdom Metazoa; phylum Chordata; class Aves; order Passeriformes; family Paramythiidae; genus Oreocharis; species Oreocharis arfaki. The sequence goes on from VZRR01000421.1 coordinate 30,371, forward strand.
CAGGCAACGGGCCATGTTGTGGCTGTAAACACTTGGGGCATCCACTTCTTTTTCCAAGTCCTGTCTCCGTTTTTCTTGGGGATTGATTTTCCCAAGGAACAGTTCTTTCTGCCCCTCCAGGTCGTTCCTGATCTGGTTGGCCAGTTTGACACAGGGACAAAGTGCCCGCAACTTCCTGCGAGTTTCATGGGAAATTGTGGCATGAAGGAAAATGAGCCAAAGGAATTGTCACCCAGCACCTCAAAATTTGTTTTAGACACCAGAGAAACCTCCCCCACTTCCCCCATGCCAGAGCCTGAAGTGGTTTGGGAAAGTGTCCCTCACGCCATCAGTGATGAGTGAGGGAAGGTGACCGGCCCAAAGCCACCCAGCAGACCAAAGTTGTGTTCAGACACAGGGGGGGAGATTCCCAAATCCCACAAATTAATATTATTGCAGAAATCCCCCAATATGGATGGACCAAGGCAGCAGTTTCTTGGGGAGAAACCAAACCAGTGGGTGTTTGAAATCAAACACACCAATCACCCAGCTTTGTGAGGAGTTTATTAGAGACTTCCGCAGCTTCAATACCAATATTTGCAGAATCTGACGAATAAATGCTCAGGAAAACCTGAAAATTTAAAATACCTTTTTAAAAAAGTGATTTCTCCTCAAATACCTGCAGTTTTAAGCCCTGGCTGAGCACCAACATTTTGGGGTGTGTTTTGGGGAGCGGCTGCATTGTGCACATGTAGGCACACATGCATTTGTTGTATATAAGCACACAGATGTCCACAATCCCACCTTTCCATGCTCCGGGATTTGAGAAGGGTTTGAACCCTCACGCTTATTGCCTGATCTCCCAAGGGCATGTGAAAGCATTCAGAACAGCCAAAAAAACCCCAAAACACAATGTATACAAGAACAAGAACAAAACCTGACGTATACAAGAACAGCGACTCCTCCCACAGATCCTCCCAGCCAGCTGGAAGCTTCCTGGCTGTGGCTCCTCACTCACGAGATGAGCTGCAAGGTCTCAGCTCGGCGCTGGGGGCTCCCACTTCTGCAGCACCCCCAAACCCCCATCCTGACTGGGTGGGTTTTGCAGCCCCCGTTGGTGCTGTGGGTGGGAGAGCAGGAGATTCTCCCGCCAGATCCTTCTCCTCTGCTTTTGCCGCTCGCTGTGGAAAGGCACCGTGCCACAGCCCCGCTCCCAGCCCCCCTTAAATCCTGGGGGAGCCTCGAGATGCCCTCAAGCCACCGAGCTCCCGCCTTTAAACTTGGAAAGAAAGGGGTTTGCATCTGGGATCTCAGCTAGCAGGGGGCCTGGGAGATGGTGGAAGGTACATGGAAGATCCTGGGCCCAGCAGTGCAAGAGCCATCCTGGGCTGATTTTTAATTGAGGAACGATTTAGCTGGATAGGCTGAACCTGCTGCAGCAGAGTCCTCTGCTGGTGCCAAGGAGATGTGCCAGCAGCGGGGTCCTTGTCCCCAGGCTGGGATTGCGGCACTCGGAGCCACTCAAGGCAGCGTCCTGATTTTCATCCATGGGACTTTCCAGGGAATGGGGAAGTTTTCTGTTCGCTTTGAAGTTTCCCTTGTGTGGTTTCTCCTCCTGTGATCTGTGGTTTTAGTGACAAGGAAGGAGCCTGGTCACCATCAGCTCATCATCCAGTCTCCCACCTGCTGCTCCAGCTCCATTCCCCCCCCATGGAAAGTCTAGATGCTCATTTAACATCCTGCCATCCTTTCTCTCAGCTGGGGCAGGTGGGTTGGAAGCTGGCTGGGCACCATTAGGAAAAGATGGGTGTGTATGGATGGAGGTGGAGGCCACTTGGCACCCACACGTTGGGAAGGACCTTGGCACGTGCCCTTCACGGTGGGGCTTCCCCACCATCACTGCCTTTGGAAATGGGTTTGTTTCAGAAAGATGTCCCTCCCTGCAAACCCCCTCTGCTGAGAAGCAAGAGGACAGGGTGTCTTCCCTAAGCTTCTCCAGGTAAGCAGCTCCAGCACCCCCAGCCGGATTCGGTCCTTCCCCTGCTCCTGCTCCGTGGCTTGGGTGCGTTTTGCAGGCTGGCAGCAGGACAAGGCGCCACGTGGGTGCCAGCACAGCCTGTTTGCAAAGAGGGTGCGGGTTCAACACCCTTCATGGCCTGTGGAACGAGTCCATCTGGTCCCAAATGAGCCCGAGAGCCTTGGGATGGGATTGCAAAGCTGGTTGGGAACTCGTGTGGGGTGTCCAGGTCTTTGGTGTCATCCTGCCGCTGCAGCCTGCAGGGCCGAGTAGAAAGGCTGCCAGAAGGGGGAGGTGCTCAGGGGATCCACACTCCTCTGGTCCTCCTTGGGCAAAGGAGTGGAGACAGCCCAGCTGGGAGTCGCTAAATGACCCAAATTGTCCCTGAATAGCTTCTGCAGCCCCGTGCTCAGCAAGATGCCGACGCTCCGATGTCTCACCCTCCAGCATCCTCCGAGGATGAGCTCACAGGGCTGAGACCTAAAAATAACCCGCTGGGGGCAGCGGGTGGGTGGGCATAGCTGTCACTGCGCCGTCACCAGCGTCAGCATTCCCCAGCCCGTGTTCCCGAGCCCATCTGCACTCCCATGCCGGCCCCGAGCCCCTCTGGCACACGGCGGCTGTGCCACGGCGTCCGAGGAACCGCGGGGGTTGCCAAGGAAGTCTCGAAAGCCCTGGAGCAGCTTCCCAGCTCGTGCATCCCCATCTGCTCTTCCTCAGGCAAATGGGCTCCCAGCAGGGTGGTCTGGGCTCGGGGACACCTCAGTGGTCAGCTCCTGGGGTGATGCACCAGGTGTGGGGAGCAACAGCAGTGCTGGTGGGGTGGAATCTTTGGGATTGTGGGCCTGGATTGAGCAGCGTGAGGATGATGCCTCAATCCAGGGCCGTGGGCAGCAGTGTGTGCCCATGTCCCACGATGCCAGTTCCATGTGGTGATTAATATCCCACTGTCCTGACCCTCCTCCAGACTTTCTGAGGTCATTTCCTTGAAAACCATCATCCATTCCCAGGCAATGCTTCCCAGATGTTGCAACCCCTCTCTGCATTTCAGTGTCTGGCTGGTGATGTGAGGCAGCAGGAGGCCTGGAGCAAGAGCAGCAGCACCTTCCAAGAACCCCTTGAAGCATCGAAATCCCCCTCATCTCCAAAACATTTCCATTTTGTGCCCCAATTACGGTAACTCTTCAAGCATGCCCCGAAAGCAGCTGGATTGAAATGTGCTGCAAATTTGGATTTGTAGCAGCTGCTCTTCCTCCTGCTTGCCCGTAGGTGGAGGAAGAGCACTGCACCCCTCTGGGTTCCTCCTTCAGCCACCCACTTGATGGGGGCACGTGGTGTTTTGGGGTCTCCTCCCCCCCGCTTTGGCCCATCAGATGCTTGGTTTGGGTGATTAAAGCCCTGTCCTGGGAGAGATGTTGGCTATGACCTGCACAAGACCCCAGTATGAACCCACAAGGCAGAGATGGCCCCTCCAGCACCCCATGGACCCTCTTGAGACACTCAAGATGCCCCAGGTGGCCACATCCAGATGGGCACCCCAAAAAAAAGAGCAGCTTTGGAAGAGTCCAGATCCAAACCGTGCCAGTGCTGGTGCAATGATTAATCTGGACATTCCCAGCCCAGGGCTACGGATCCAGCTGGTGACGTCCAAGGAGGATGAATCATTCCAGGTGAGCACCACAGGAAGATTTACCACCAAGGTGTTGTTCTGCTGCTCAGAGACTGATGCTGGCTGAGGGTGGAGATATTTTGGCGGGGGGGAACAGAGAAGATGGGGATGGAAGTGTCCAAGGCCAGGTTGGATGGGAATTAGAGCAACGTGGGATAGTGGAAGGTGTCCCTGCCCATGGCAGGGGGTGGAACTGGTTGATCTCTAAGTTTCCTTCCCACCCAAATCATTCTGTGATTTCCATAAATAACTCCCAGAAAAAACATCATAATTTTAGGAGGTAGAATTATTCCCCTTCCTACTTTTCTGATACAGAGCACTTGACTTTTCATTTCAAAAAGACACTTTTTCAACCAAAAAAAAAAACAAAAAACCCCAAACAAAAAACCAGCACTCATTTATTTTGCCAAAATAGGCAAGGGTTAAAAGAAATGGACAGAAACTACTCACTTTGACCTCCCTTTGACCGGAATTATGTTTTCCTCCCAAATTTTGGTTCAACCACCCAGTCACAAAATGCCTCCTGCCCCAGCATTGCCCAGGGCTGGCTTTGTGGGTTTTGTCCGGTTCCAAGTTAATGGGATTATTGTGAAACTGGTGGACACACACTTGACGTCGACCCTGCGTGGGAGGAGGAATCAGTTGGAAGACTGTAAGAAACCCGATTTAGTAGGAAAAGAAAAAAAGCAAGAGAAAGACTCAGTGCCTTCATTACCCTGCAGATAAAGCTCTCACAAAAGCAGGGAGGGATAAAAAAGTCCCTTTTCCAGTAAGAGCAAATGTTTGCCCTGCACGATACCAAGTGACCCCAGGTAATCTCAGGTTTAATGACACGGTTTAGTACCACTGAAAAGGGCCTCTTTTGTTTTTCTCAGGCTGTCATTCAGAGATGTCCCCACCGGGGAATTTCCTACAGAAAGCTGGAGATATCCTGGTAACAGCAGTGACACTTTTTAAATGTCTTGTGAAACCTGTTACATATATATATATATACATATTTTTATATATACATATTTTTGTATTTTGAGATGCATTGTGCATTTTTTCCATACATATTTGCATAAGCCCCAGTGCCCCATTGCTGGCAGAGGCCACCGGGGAAGGGACGCAGGGAAGGAATTAGCAACGTGATACCTGCTCCGAAGCACACCCTGCTTTTGTGGCTGCAGGATTTTGTGAGAAGGAGGTGGGGTAAGTTAGATAATCTCCAGAAAATTTCCCTGCTTTGGAAACTTTCCTGCTTTTATAACCTCCACACGTCACACTACCTCCTCCAGGTGGGTGCTGGAGGATGAGTCTGGAACCCCCTTGCTCCATCCCGGTGATCTTGGATCTTGATCCTGGGATTTGGACAGGTCTTTTACAACCACGAGGGGCTTAATCACCGTTTGAGATCTTCATTCCCCCTTGGGGCCTGTCACAGCTCCAGCCCATCTCCCTGTGGAACAGCAGGGCAGGGACAGCTCGCGGGAGATGCTGCCACCTCCTCAGCACTGTGCAATTCAGCACAATTAATTTTATCCACCACCACCACCACCACCACCACCCAGCTCTGCAGCTCTGCACTGTGGGCTCTGCTTCCTGTTAACTCCTTTTGCAGCTTTCAACGAGTTTCTCCTCAAAATCTTCCACACACTCAAGTGGATTTTCACATTCGACTTGCCATGTCCATCACCTGTCCCATGCCTCCCCCTCTGGGCACGACATGGACCTTCAGCAGGAGATTTTCTTGCTTCTAATGACATTTTTCAGCCTGCTGTTTGGGCCTGGCTACCCTGGGCCTTTTTCAATCAGTGCTTTGCATTTGCATCCTCAGCCCACTTCCACTCCCTCTGCAAACATTTCATCCTGTTCAGCTGCTTAATTCTCAGGAGCTTCCTCATTTCTCTGTTATTTCCCTTTTTGCAGTCAAACACTGCAGTACCAGGATTTTTTTCCCGCTGAAAATACTTCACAGCAGCTGAACCTTCTCTGCTAAATCCAAACAACTTTCTAACCACGGCCAGGCAGGGCTTTAGCTGGGCCGAATCAAACCCATCAAGATAATGCCTGAGAATGGTCAACCCTATGGGCTGGCCATGAATTTGTCCTCTCCAAGGATGGAGCACTAATTCGTGGCTAAATTAGGAGGGATTCCAGGACCTGAGAGCTTTAATAAAGGCTTTACAGAGGTTGAACTGCTGTGGGCTTTTACAAAGGAAAGTCTGGAGCGTCTTGCAGCAGAAGCATCTCCTGGATGGCCTCAATAAAGGAGAGGAAAGTATATTCTCTCAAATATTGCTGTAGGAAATGATTTTTTCTGGTATTTCATGGTCTAGGCCAGGGTCCAGGATCTCACCCCTAGTGCAAGGCTGGTGGAGGTGGTGAGAGCCTGGCTGAACTGGGCATGCTGGGGAGCCCTTGCAGGCACACACAGGGTTCTGGGACAGCCAGAGCCGGTGGGAACCAAAGGGTGCTTCGGTCAGGAACACATTGCTGTGGACATTTCCATCCTGGGGCTTGTGGGTTTTGCCAGCATGGTCACCTCCAGGTGCCCCTTGACCACTGTCCTCCAGGGACAGCCTCTCTGGACCTCTGCTCCCTCCAGCAGGCTCGGGGCAGGCAGTGACTCTCCAGACATGTAGCCTCAGCCTGATGAGTCTAAGAGGAATATTTGTTCTGGCCGTGGGCCAGGACACTTTAACTTCCCAGCCCAAGCCCTGGAGGGTCACTGGTCAGTGTTGTGGTACAACAAATGCCTTGTCCTGGCCCTGCCCATCACGGCTTGGCCACCCCGAGCTCGGTGGCAGCACCCCAAGCTTGTGCACGGATGCTGCAGAAGAAGAGGGAAAGCTAAGGAGAAGCATCCTCAGCTTTTAACAGTGAAAGACCGACAAAATTACTTGGCTGGATGGTGTGTCTGCCCCCCTAAGACAAGAGATAGACTTTTGTTTTGCCCAGGAAAGCTCCAAATCTGTGAATTCACACAACGGTGTGAAAGTGCTGTTCTGTGCAGCTACACCAAAGTCCCTCTTTGTGGTGCCGAAATGTTATGGGGACAGCAGATGCCCCTAATGTGCAGCCAGATCCTTTTTCCAGGTGTGTAACTCCTTTCTTGGCAGAGCACATGTGAAGAGATAAAAATCCCCTGCGGATATCTTTGGGGTCCTCAGAGGTGAACCCCTTTCCTCACCTTTCCGTCTCAACGGAGAACAAGGATGGGGACATCCCCTTTGTCCCCTAAATGCCGTTCTCCGACACCAGCTCGCCTCCTTGCTGTTGTTCTGTGTGGCCTGAGGGCTTGGACATAATCCAGCAAACAAAAATGGAAATTCCCCAGAGCCCAGAGGGAAGGAGGATGGAGGGGGAACAGTTCCTGATCTTGTGGCAGCAGCGAGGCGTCTCCTTGTCCCTGGTTATGGACCAGGCTGTGCCATGGGAAGCCACAGGGAACACTGGGACACAATGTCCAGGGCAGGCTGACCTGGGGGGTCACATCTTACCAGGCTTTGCTCCTCACCACGGAGGCAGAGGTGGGAAGGGCCTGGAGTGATGAGCCTGTGGTCGGAGAGAGGCAGATGAAACCCTGGGTCTTTGATCCAGAATCCCTGGAAGTGTTCAAGGCCAGGTTGGACAGGGCTTGGAGGCCTGGTGGGACATGTCCCTGCCATGGTGGGGGGTTGGAACAAGATGGTCTTTAAAGCCCCCTCCCACCCAAACCGTTCCATGAGCGTCTGAAACGCACTCCAGTGTGCCGAGGAATGCCTGCTGTCTCAGGAAAGCCACCACCAGCCCATCCAAAATCAAATACATCCAGCTCTGAGAGCACAAGAATCATACGTGCTCTGTTTCTGCATCCTCTCTATTCATCTTCTCATCACAGGGTTTTCCCAGGATTTTCTAGATGTCCCTTGTCTCCTCAGTGGCCAGAAAGCTGAAACTTCAGGAATTGTCACTTCCCAGTCTCCAAACCGGAACAACCCCACCAAAGCCAGCAGCTCCTCTGCACCCAGAGGAAGGATAGCCATTGTTACAGGTGTCACTGAAGCATCAGCTCCCCTTTCCAAGCTCCTTGGTGTTTCTGATCCATATTTCATCACGGTTCTTGCACTTCTCTGGCGCTGTGCCACGAGTGCAAACACCTTGAAATGCCCCCAGCAGCGCCACTGGCTGCGGTGAGAAACACGGCTGGTATCAGCCATTAATGCCTGGTTTAAAAAATCCCTTAAAACCAGCAGGGAAGAAGAGTTGGTGTCCTAGGAAACATCACAAAGAGGAGCTGAGTTCAGTGTCCAGGCTCTGGCTCAAACGCTGGTGCTGCTTGTTTGCCCCTGTTTATTATTGCCCCTGTTATTATTTGCCCTCCAGCCCCTCTTCCCCTCTGCATTTTCCCCTCCCTTTCATCCCAGTCTAGGGCCAGGAGAGCTCTGCAGCAGGAGCCCTCATGGGGGAGCACGAAAGGACAAATATTTGGCTTTTTGTGCTGTTTGTGCACAGTATTTCTGGGGCATTGGTATTTCCCTGGTGCTCCCACTGTGACTGCCCGTGGGAGGTCACTGTAATTCAGAGGTAGGCAGCAAACAGCTCTGCATAATCCCAAGCCTTGTCCCCAAAAATTCAGAAATCGCTGGTTTGTGGCATTAAGGACTTGCATTGTCCTTTGAAAACGAGCTTTAGCATTGGGTGAAGGAATAAACGAAGATCCTTTCCTGAGCCTAAAGGAGAGGGAACCAGGCAAATCCTCAGGGATGCCTGGGCCTGGTCTGTGCACACCAGCCTGGGTGCAAAGAGCAGCGTGGAAATCGAAGAAAATGGCTTGGGAGGGAGGGAAGGAGGAGAGAAAAGTTTGCAGCACGTTGTAGAATCACAAAACCATTGAGGTTGGAAAAGACCTTGAAGATCATCAAGTCCAACCATTAATGCTGGACAAGCAGGACATGGAGCAGCTGACCTCCATCCGAGTCCCAGGGAAGGGAAACACCCAGTGCCAGGGGGATTTCCCAAGGGAAACAACCCTGAGTGTGCTATTGCATCCAGCCAGGATGCCACGGAGAGCTGGGGGAGGAGCCAGAGCCCGGACCGAGGTGCTGGGGGATGCTCAGTTATGGTGATTTATAGCCATGATTTGTAACCCCAGGGATGCAAAGGGCAGGGGAGCAAAGGAATCCAGCTGGAACATCCATGGTTTTGGACTGAGTCCCAGAGGGGCAGGGTTTGTCCATGCCCCCAGGGCTGGCAGAGTGTGTCCCTCTCCTATCTCTGGTGCAGTCCAGGGTTGCCTGGCCCTGGATGCAGCTTTATGGAGCCAAAGCAACTCTATGCTCTGCAGCCTGGCAGAGCTTTGCTGATGGCTGTTCTTATCTCAGCCCGGCTCCCTGCGTCTGTACCAGCCCTTATCTCCCCACAAACACTCTCCCTGTGCTCATAAACTGGGAGAAATTTTAAGCTGGGAGCACTTCTAAATTGGGAGCACATTTTCCCCCTGCCAGCTGGGTCTGCAGGCTGGGTGAGCATGGAGGGGTGATTTGGGGCAGTAAATATGTGGTTGTACCCATTTTATCCCCTATTTTTTTCACCATTTCTCTCTGCATTTTCCACTCCCAAACCAAGAGGCTGGGTGCACTGGGAGGGATGTTAGAAGTACACTGGGAGGCCTTGCTGGAAGACAGGGACCTCCAGCCCCCCTGCACAGCATAATGAGGGACACAGTGACCCTGTCCCCTTATCCACAGTGGGTGAAACGCTCAAGATGCCCCCGAGGGCACAGCCAAGCAGCCCTGGAGGGCAAGCACAGGTTGGAGCCAGGGTGGGATAGTTTAGGCTAAGGGAGGAGCTGATTAGAGCTGCTGGAGGCCCTCAGAAAGCTGATTTTGCTGCGGGACAAGGGTGAGGAGCTGGAGCAGAGGGACATCTAACTCCTCTGAGCAGCTCCCAGGAAAACATTGAGCTCCAGCCCTTTGATTCTCCCTCTGGAGCAACTTTCTCTGCCACACTCCCTTCTTCACTCCCCATCCATGAGTGGAGAGCTGTGTGATGATTTATGGCACAGAAAGAAGAAAACAGGACAGAAAATCAGGTACAAGAAGGTGTTTTTTAGAATGAGGGTGGTAAAACACTGGCACAGGATTCCCAGAGCGGAATGCCCTATCCCTGGAAACGCTCAAGGTCAGGTTGGATGAGGCTTTGATCAACCTGACCTAAGTTTGGACTTTGGTGCCTTCCAACCCAACCTGTTCCATGATTTTATGAAAGAAGGTGGCTCTTCATGCCACAAATCCTTCTCCAACCTCACAGTTCCTCACCAGCCCAAAATTTCGCTTGCTTTTCCCCCAAACCAGATGCCACCGTGGCTCTTTGTGCACGGGAGTGTGCGAGGAGTCTAGAGCACCAGAGAGCAGGATACTTCCAAAAATGCCATGCCATCTCCAGGGATTAAAGGGGAATTGTCCTCTGGAGGCAGCTGCTTCTCCCCATGATCCATAGAAGCAGCCTTGAGATTCAAACACGGACCTTTTAAAACACATCTGCCAAAATTAGCATGGGTGATAACAACTACATCAAGCCAAAATTCGGATGATCACCTGGCGAGGCTACTCAGACCCCGTCAGGAGGAATGCAGGTGCTTCCCAGTGCTTTTCATCTCCAGAGGAGCTTGTTCTGCCTCTCCAAATAATTTGGAAAGGGGTCCATCTCCACGGAGAGCAGGTCGAGCAGCCACCATGCCCAGATGTTTCTCCTGGACCAGCTCTCTCCCTCTCCTCATCCCTGCCAGTGCTGGGAACATCTGGACTTTGGCACCTGCTGCAGAGGGCACATGTTCATCCACTGCAGCCAGAGCTTTCATCTCCGATCTAATGACAAAAACGTGGCGCTCATCCTTCCGCGGAACATCTGGAGGATGTCTGGGATTTAACGGGGAGGGGGGAGGAGGAGGATGAGCTCACTGTGTCCTTGCAGGGCCACTGCATGAGTCAAAGGCAGGGGACTGCGCTCCTGCTGTGCACTGTGGTGTGTGGGGAGGAGGTTCATAGAAAGGCTTGGAAAGGGCTGGAATCAGCAGCCACTGCACCCTGCGAAAGTGTGGGCAAAGTGTGGGTCAGACACATCCTCACCACGCCCAGCTGTGGCTTCAAGGACTTCCCTGGTCACCTCCCAGGCATGGGAGAGGCTCCCCCCTTCCCACACAAGCAGGCAGGGTTCATTTCCAAAGGTTTTCCTCTTCTCCCTTCCCTTCCAGAGGGTCCAAGGCTGGCAGGGGCCTCTGGAGACCGTCTAGTCCAGTGCTCAAGCAGGGAGACTGGGAGTGTGCTGCCCAGGGCCATGTCAAGATGGATTTTGAGCGTCTCCACAACCTCAGCTGACCACCCTCCCAGTAGCAAAATCATTTTCTTACATCTAAACAGGATTTCTCATGTTTCAATCAGTGTCCATCACCTGGACACCTCTCCAAAGCCTCTGGCCCCTTTTTCCTTATTCTTACCTTTTCCACTGCCTTTGGATTTTTGCCCTGCAAACAGGCTCAGGACACAGCCCCCCTCCTTAGTCCGTCAGGGCGAAGGATCCACCAGAGCCAGGACCCTGGGGAGGTCTCAGCCTCGCTGCCCTCCATCCGTGACCCCAAGAGGGCTCTGGGCAGGCTGTGAGGGCTGAAAGCTGTTGGGCTCCCCATTGTCCTTGTATGGGAATTTGGATGGAAGCAAACGTGTAAGAAGCTGGCCAAAAGGAAATGCTCAGCGTGACATGTCAAAGCCGATTTTAATAAATGTTTACAAACCTCCCAGCAGCCAGGAGGGGGAATAAAGAGGGAAATAACTATAGGAAAGGACAGGTTTACTATTTAAAACTTCTTTGATTCATTCCTACCCGAAAGAACAACCAACTCTTACCCATTTTCCTCAAAAATAGAGACCTCTGGGAGTCTGCAGGAGCAGGTGGGCCCTGTGGTGTGTGGAAGAGGGACCTTCCCAAATCCTGGATGAGGGCTGTGTCGCTGTGGGACCCAGGTGGCTCTCAGGGACAAGGTTTATCTTCTTGGTGGCATCTTCCCGTGGATTGTTCTGCTGACTCTGCGCTGGGTGAGGAGCAGAGGTCCTGAGCACCAGAGCTGGGAAGGGGAGAAGTTTTTCACCAGCTGAATTTAGGTAGGGGACCCATCCAGCGTCTTCTCCAGGACCGTGTGGATTCGAACAGAGAATTCCCAAGGCTCTGCTGAGGCCTCTGCTTTTGTGCTTGCCCTGGCACAGGGCCACGGCGTGAGTCACCAGCAACTTGCTTTTTGTTTAATGTCCCCATTCCGGCTCTGCCGACTCGCTCAGAGGGAAGTTAATTCATAAACCCAATCAATATTAACAGCCCGAGGAGGAGGAGGAGGAGGAGGAGGAGGAGGAGAAGCCAGGACACTGCCATCACCAGCACACCAGTGACCCTTTTCATGTTGCCTGCTGGTGTGGGTGTGTCTTCCTCGCTGGTCCTAGGATGATGATGTGACAGTCCCAGGACCTAGGTGACAGTCCCAGAAGCAATGTGGACATGGTGGTTCCCTCCAGGCCCTGCACACCAACAAAGAATTCCTGGGAACCTAAGGGAGGAACACAACACCCAGGACACATCTGCTTGGAAGACGCCCGGAGAAGTCAGCACACAGGTCCCCACCCCCTGGGAGTGATGTGGTGACATCTCTGACACCTGGGAGCTTTCCCATGTTAATGCCTGGCAAGGGACGAGCATGGAGAGGAGGGAGGAGCAGGGCTGTGAGCCACGGAGAGAGGGAGAGGGAGAAGAGCCAGCAGAGGAACACATCCAGGAGCTGGCAGCGTGGGAGCCAAGCCCTTGAGCTGCCCTGGTTGTTTGCAGACTGAAAGCCTTGTGCACACACGAACACTACACAGGGAAGTGCTGTCCTTGGAGGTTCCCAGTCTGGGAATGGCCAAACCAGAGTGTTGCTGTGCTGGCTCCTGGGCCGTGTGGTACCTCTAAAATCCCGGAGTTTGGGGCATTTGGATGCTCATCCAGGAGGAGACGGGATGCAGCTCAGCCCTGGCACTGGAACTGGGCAGAGGGGCACATCCAGGTGTGCCAGGCTGAGAGGAGACCGCAAGGTGTGTCATGCTCAGGGTCCTGCTCAGCCAAGGGTTGTTTGCACCTGCTCACATCCCAGGGGAGAAAACCAGCATTTCCTCTCAGGGCTGGGTTAGAAAACAGATGTCCAAGTGCCTGGAAAACAGAGATTTAATGATTTGTTTAATGACAGCTGCCTGGTCTCAGCCCATCTCGGCCTCTGGATGACAAGGTCCTGTTGGTTGAGAATAAGCCATACTCAGAGCCACGTGTCAGGGACAGAGCCCACCACAACCATTCCAGAGAAGATCCCACGGCTCCTTCTCCAGCCACCCTACTGAGATGAGCCAGTTTGGACCAAAGATGCCCAAACCCAGCAGCTGCTCCTGAGGGCAGCACAGCACCTTCACCTCCCCCTCCAGTGGGGATTCGGAGCACGGGACAGTCACGTCCCTGCTCAGGAGATTCCCTTGAACCTTCCTGGAAACCCAACCGAGTTCTTGTCCGCCATTCCCGTTATTTCTCTGGTTTTATTTTAATCTCTCATCTCTTATTGTTCGGTTTTCCTTTGAGCAAGTTTCTCTGAGTGTCCAGGAATAGAAGGCACATCAAATAATACCGGGAAGGAAGTGAGAATACCTAGGATTACTGGATATATTAAATCAAACCCATTTCATCGTTTTCTCTGTTTATGCCAGATTTGTCTGGGTATTTATCCCTTGAGTTAGAGGAGCCACCACCCTGTTGAGATCAGGATTCTTGGTTTGACGTGCGTGGAGAGAGAGTGACCCAGGCACTGGCAGCTCCTGGCCTGAGTAAAGGGATTTAAAAATAATAACTTGGAATAGAAAAGAATAGAACAGAACCTTGTTTGCAGGAAAATGATTTAAGAAAACAAATTAAAGCGGCTGAAACACTGCAAAAGGTGCTGTGAGTGAGGTCACCCGCTGCTCCTGAGCCTGCCAGCACACGCAAGCTCCAGGGCAACGAGCTGATCTTGTTTCCCATCAGATTCCCCTCCTCCCTCCCTGCCGAGGTGCAGAACTCAGCCTCTGCCTTGGTTTTGCAACACATCCCCGACGGGATGGACCTGCTTGAACATTTTTGGCTGGGGCAGGTCTCAGGTGTCCCGGATGGCCCAGCACGGGCGGGTTGAGGGGAGGAGGGCCCTGCCTGCTGCTCCAGGAGGTTTCACCTGTGGCAGGCGTGGGATACAACCTCCCATCCCTCTGTTTGAGGGTTTTGTAGCTGCTACCCCGAAGTTGAAAGCTGAGCGGTCATTCTTTTGTGCAACCGGGGAAACTGAGGCACAGATCGGGGTCATCACAGGAGGTCCCTGGTCCGCCCTGTCACTCCCAACAGCGACTGGCACGAAACTCCTTGCTCAGGATGGTCTTACAACCCCCCATGGATATACCTGGGCTCCATATCAGCATCTCCTGAGCACCCGTGAGCATCTCCTGTGCTGGACAGGCACCCGAATCCCACCCACCCTCGCTGCAGCACCCGAAGCCCCAGGCACGTGCAAGCCACCACACCAAAAGAGAAGGCTCGGCAGCCGTGCCTGGTTGTGCCCAAAGGCAGACAATTGATGGCCAGGACCCCCCAGGATTGTGCTGTGCTTGTTATGGTTTCCCCCCCGGTGTTTGGATGAAGTGTCTGGGCCCTGGCTCCGCTCCGAGCTTTGTTTGGAAGGTGCTGCCAAGGGGCTGCTGCTCCCAGCACTGCTGCACGAGCACCACGGCCCTGCACAACCGAGCCCATGCTGGCAAGCTGCTCCTGTCCCCATCCTTACCCTGGGCACCCAGCTGGCCCCACAGCCCTGGCTCCTGCTCCTAATGTTGCCCATAACACCAGGCAAACCCTACAGCGAGCCCTGAGTGGGTTTGCTGGAGCTTTGAGCCCTTCTCTGCTTGCACAGAAGCAGATCCGAGGGATTTTCTGGTAGATTAGGCGGGGGGAGAAATGGGAATCATTCCCATTTGGGAATGGAGGACGTGGAATTGTCTCTCTCCTGGTAAAACCTCCAACAAGTGGCGGTTCAGTCATCTCCCAGCAAGCAGAGCAGAAAAACCTCTTATCCCTAAATCAAGGGGTATTATTGTCTGGGATATCACCAGAATCTTCCTATAAATGTTATCATCACGTTTGGTTTAGCTGAGTACAAACCTCGAGCACTGGTGCAGTTGGGGTTTTTTTTGCCCACCTGTGAATGACAAAGAGAAAATTGTGACTCAATTTTGCCTTGTTTTTGTTATTCTGCCCTTCTACAGAAGAAGGAAAAAAAGAAAACAAAGCATTTTCCGTCTTATGAGAGAGAGACCAATTCTTGGAATTAAAAAAATAAATCACTTGGGACATGCCTTCCCCTTTCATCTTCTTCAAGGGCAAAGCGTGATCTTCTGAGAAGCAGAATCGAAAAGGAGAAGTAAAGACATATGAGTAGCTCCCACACAAAACATCATCAGTGATGCCAGACATGAAACAGAGGGGTTTTTTTTCCCCCCCAAAATAAATGTCCAGTTTGGTTTCCTCTGCAGTGGAAGGAACAGGGAAGTGTGTTTTAAATATTTGCTGTGGTGGCTGGATGTGGTGGACACACCTGCAGGAAAAGGAGAACCAGCCCAAGAGTGGAGCAGATCCCTGCGTGCTCCTGGGAAGCGAAGCGTCCGTGCTCCAAGTCTGAATTCCTGGAAGGCTTTGGTCCCTCTGGGAGATGCCTCAGGCCTGGAAGTTATTTTGGGTTCTCAGGAATCCCCAAGGCCTCATCCTTACAACCCTTGGCAAGGGGATGGGCAAACTGAGTCAGCAGCACCGCATCTAATGGTATTAGTGAGCAAATGGCTTCAATTGATCTGAGAAATGACTTAGGCAAAATGCTTAAAATTCCCATTATGGAAATGCACAGACTCATTGCACGGACTAGAAACTGCACGTCCATCCAGCCGGGGGATTCGATCCATGGTTTGGAAGTCCCTTGGAAAATCCTTTATTGCTTCCGGAACTGAGCACAGGGTTCACGGGGAGGCGACACGAAGCTGCACCGAGCTGTTTTTAATGAAAAGCATTCAATTTGTGCTGCACAAAATTCCTGGTGGAATTCAACCGCCCCGTCCTTGTGCTGTCTCCAGCCATCCGCAAGGGCCAAGTGTTGGGTGCCCACACGGTGGCAAATTGGGACAACTGTGTCAGGCCCTGGTTTATGGTGATGGACCATGACCATGGAGCTCCTCAGGGTGGCTTCATCCCTGACACGCTGGGTTGCAGCTTCAAAATAACTTCGTAATAACGTATATCTATAAAACGTAATGAAATAATTCATCCTTGGCTGTGTGGTCCCTTTGGGGTGGTGGTATCCCAAATGCAGGCATCCCCACCAACATTTCCACACTTGATCCCTTGTAATTGGGATCAACCGCTTCCCAGAGAAGGCTCTCCAGCTGCAGAACTGCCTGGGGTGCAGCAGTCAAAGCAAACAAGCTGATGAGGAAACAACAATCAGTTGAGGGAAGTTGTTTAAGATCTTTCCTGGATGTGAAATCCTGAAGGCACCTCCAGGTCCCCTGTGCTTTGAGCTCCTTATTTCCTCCTTGTGGATGCGGTCTGGGAAGTGGAGCTGGTGATCCAAAGGGATGTGGGGTGCTCCACCACCACGCCCAGGCAGCACGGACAGATCCTGCAGGTCCCCACAGGGATCTGAGCCTGCTTTTGGACATTCTTTTGTCTCCCAGCATGGGAAGAGCCACAGAGAGGTGAGAACCCAAAAGGGTTTTCAGGATGGAGGGCAAGGAGCCAAAGGAAGGACTGTGGCCACCCTGGAGGTATTTGATTTCCACTCAACCGTGCAAAGTTCAGGGATGTCCCTATCCCAGACCCCAGCTCTGTCCTCGAAGAGAGAAAGTTGGCTACAAATTGTGAAGGTCCAAATTGTGAAGGTCCAAATTGTGAAGGACCCCTCATGGCAGCAGAGGGGGACCAGTTTCTCCACCTCAGAAGTCCAGCAGAGAGATGACTTGTCTGGCTTCACCCCTGCGGGCTGTACTGCTCTGGCTGTGGTGAACTCTGGTTGCAGCAAGAAGATGGAGGGCTCCATCACAGTAGAGCTAAAGGGATGAGACTTTCTCCACCAAACACCTTCTCTGCCAAAAATCCAGGGACTCAAAGGCACTGGGATAGCAGATGTCCATGGTGGAGTCCAGGGTGTCCATCTCCTCTGAGCTGGTTTAAAAAGAGAGAGTTGCCATCAAATGTGAAGTCCTCATGAGCAAGCTCAACCAGATTCACCACCCTGGCAGGCTGGAGTTGTCAGGACATGAGAGATTAACTCCATTTCCGTTATAAATAGCTTTTAGATGTAATGAAATTCTTCGTGCAAGACGTCTCCGGTCTGGTGAGACGCGGCGGAGCCCGAGGCAGAAGGGACGCAGCCTGATCGCTGCATGTCTGTGCTGGGGAACAACCTGAGAGCCCTCAGGAACCTCTCCATGGGGACATCCAGTGTCTGGTGGTGGGGACATCCCAGCCCCGAGGCTCTCACAAAGCCTCAGCATCTGAAAAATGCTGCTTTTCACCTCCAAGAGGTTTTGCAGCGGGTGGAGGAGCAGGGTCCCCGTTCCAAACTGCCTCCCTGGCCCTGACCACAGATGCTCCTTACTACATCCAGCCACTCTGGGATCTGCTGGCAGCTGGAAGCCTGGATCTCGATGGGAAGGTGCAATCACCCCCGGGGAGAGCAGTGGAAAGGTTACCTGCACTCAGCAGCTAATGCAGTTACTGGCAACCTCCAGCTGGAGGAACAGAAACCAGGGGCTCGGAAACCCAAATCCAGCCACCGTGCCAGGCTTTCTTGCCAAGGATTAATTCACTCGGTCAGATTCCAAGAGGAGCCAGGCTAGTCCCTTTCCCCACTTATTTTTCCCAGTGATTCTTTTGTATGAATAAAAAGAGGTTTTAAAACAACGTTTTGCTTGAAATCCCTTTTTTCTAGCCCTGGCTACTGCCTCCAAATCTGCCTCTCCTATTCCTGCTCAGCCCCCAACATGTCATTTTTGGGGGATTCCCGTTTATTCCAGGTGCTCTAGGGCTGGGCTCGAGGCTCCGTGGAGGCGTTTGGAGCTGGCAGGCGGCCAGGAGCCACTGTTATATTTTCTAACACTCCCACCACTATTTACAGTGTCCCCACAGCAGGACAGCCGGCTGTTCACCTTGGGGACCTGCAAGGACACCGGGAGGGAGGAGGACACGAGCCTTCCCCAAAGGCAGAGGCAGCGCTGGAGGTGGGATAGGCGCCCTCCCTGGCAGCTCCTTGGGGGAGTGAGTTGCGTCCGTCCTCAGCCGCATTTCCCGGATGCTTGCGGGAAGTCCTGGGCTCCCCATCGCAGGATGCTGGGCTTGTTTGCACAAGGTGTGTTTTCTGGGGAAAGGCACACTTCCCCCCGGTTTTCTTCTCCCCTGGAGGCTGAGGGAGCAGGGAATTTCACAAGGGCACCGAGCCATCGCCAACCCAACCCCACAAGCCCGGGCAGCCCCGGGATGTGAGGGGTGGCTCCAGCCTGGCTGTGGTTGCAAATATTCGTGTCAGATCCTGCCAGAGCCCATCTCTCCCGTGGCCACGCTGCCCGGCTTGGCCGTGGGCTTGCGCCAGGATCGATGAAATCCATGTTGTCCACTGCAGCAGGATCCAGACGCCTCATTCCACTTCACCATCCATTCCGTACAACCCAAACCCTCTCACGGCCTATTTGGGTGCCTGCTCAACGAGGTGACACCAGCGAGCCCCCCATATGGAGTTCCATCATCTGGGCAATGCCTCCAGCACCTCCTTCCCTTCCGCATCCACGGAGACCCATCACAAGCCCCCAAAAGGAAAGCAGGGAATAATTTTGGGATGCAAATTGGGCTCCCAGGGCAAGGAGGGGCCAAGACAATCATCCCGCGGGATGCCAGCATCCCAGCGCTGTTTATGCATCTGCCGTTTCGTACCCAACCCGTCCCCCCGGGCCTCTTTGCCTTATTGCTCTCTAATAGCCCTGCTCAGGAAGCGCGGAGCCTTGGCGGCCTGGTTAATGAGTACGGGAGGCACCGACCCCTTTGGCCGGGACCCGGTGCCGCAGGGAGACCCTGTCCCCGACACCCAGGGCCAGGACAATCCAGCTGCTCCCTGGTGCATGCGCATCGCACCCTGTAAAGCCCGCTTTTGGGGTTGTTGGAATCCCTGATACAGATGTTCGCCCAAGACCCTAAGCCAGATGTTTGCCTGGGAGCCCCGCATGCAGCTGCCGGCCTCACAACTCAGCTGTTCCTCCCCCGTGCCTCGCCCCAATCCAGCTGTGACCCCTCCCCAGCCCCCTCCGGGCGCTCCCGCAGGTGCCGGAGCCGGAGCGGGGCGGAGCGGGGCGGCCCCGGGGCGGAGCGGCGGCGGCTGCGGGGCGGCTCCGAGCGCTCCGTGCCGCGGGCTCCCGGCGCATCCCGCTGCCGGTAAGTGCCGCCAACGGTGGGAACGGGATCAGCCGAACCGGGCCGGGATGGGACCAGCAGGGTCAGCGTGAACCGGGCAGGATGGGATCTTGGTGGGTCAGAGGATGGGGCTGGAGCGGGCGGAATGGGGCTGGGGCGGGCAGGATGGAAGCCTGCAGGGTCAGAGGGAAGCCGCTGCCTCCCGGTGCATCCCGCTCTGGTAAGTGCCGCGTACGGGGAGTACGGGACAAGCCGAATCGGGAAAGGATGGAATTCAAGTGTCTCAGAGTGAACCGGGCAGGATGGGACTGGAAGGACGGGATGGGACTGGACCGGACAGGATGGGACTGGACCGGGTAGGAAGGGACCCTACAGGGTCACATCCAGCCAGGCAGGATGGGACCCTACCGGGTCGGAGTGAACCCGCTGTTTCCCGGCGCATCCCGCTGCCGGTAAGCGCCGCGAATGGAAAGGGGAGGACGGGACAAGCCGAACCGGGAAAGGGTGGGATCCGAGCGGGTCACAATGAGCCGGGCAGGATGGGACTGGACAGGGCAAGATGGGACCCAGAGGGGTCAGACTCAACTTGCAGGATGGGATCCGAGCGGGTCAGAGTGAACCAGGCAGGATCAGACCCGAAAAGCTCAGACTGGACCGGGCAGGATGGGTACAGACCGGGCAGGATTGAGCCCGAACGTGTCAGATAAAGCTGGGTCAGGATGAGACCTGGGATTCAGACCAGTCTGGATGGGACCTGGCAGGATGAGGTCAGACTGGGCAGGATCAGACCCGAGGGGGTAAGGCTGAACCAGCCCGGATGGGATCCAACAGGGTCAAACCAAACTGGGCAGGATGGGGGCAGAGTGGGCAGGACCGGACCCAAACAGATCGGATTGAACTGGGCAGGATGAGGCAGAACTGGAGAGAATGGGGTCAGATCCAGAGAACATCCGTGCTTTGGCTGGGATTTGGGGTGATCTCTGAGCCACCCCGAACGGAAGCTGCCAGACTTTGCTCTTAGGGAAGTTTGGCGGCTCTTACCATGGAGCAGGGCTCAAAATNAGTTTGGCAGCTCTCACCATGGAGCAGGGCTCAAAATCCCAGTGTGATTCCCCTAGCGGGGCTGGCACAGGGTGGATTCTCCCTTGTCCCTCTGCTCCCATGGTCTGGGGTGCACTCTGGACGCACCTGCATCCCTCAGGGATTCATAGGGCCCCATGCCAGAGGTTGTATTGCACATAAATCTGCTTGAGGGACCTGGTTTTCCCTGGTGCCTCTGCTGTGGGTGCCAGTAGCCTGGCCTCTACCTTATACATATATACATATATTTTTTTTATATATGTATATATATATATATAATATATATGTATGTATTTGTGCATATATACATCCAGAGGTACAAATACA
>VZRR01000422.1:0-157408 GCA_013398015.1 Oreocharis arfaki
TTTTTTTTTTTTACACATTTGACCCTTCAGATGTCTTTGTGTGACTCCAATTGTCTTGTGTGATTGTTAAGTATGTTTTTATGAAAAAACCTTGCATCATAAACATTGTCTGAAATAGTCTAAATAAAGTCTGGAAAAAGCTTGCCATTGTCCAGCTAAACAATGAAAAGCCCAGATGGTTGAAAAGAGTTCTGTACTTACACAGACTTAAAGATGAGGCCTTATTCTGCAGAATCATGTTCTGTTCCCAGTAAACCCAAGAGTTTTTGGGAGTCAGTGTGTGTTACTCCACACATCTGTTTTTCTGAGAGCAGATAATTTCACTATTGGTCCTTTCAGGAAAGATGCTGGAGGTGTGGAGATCTGTTCTCCTCTTTCTCATAGTGGTTTGTGTCATCTCCATTGCAGTTAGAGATATCAGTGCTACTGACACAGGCACTCTGGCTTATCTACACAGCTGTGGTCAGGCAAGGTTTTGGAGAGCAATGGCTCTTGGAACTTCCTAGACCAGATACTGAAAAGGTGTCAGAGAAGACACTTTGGAGATGGCTCCCTGCCAGCACTGCATTGCTTTCACAGGGATGTGGGTGCTCCGTGGACCTTACACCCTCACACCTGCGTCAGCTGAAAGGACAGCTAGCCATGTGGCCAATGTACCTGCTGCCTCTGGTTCCAGCTGGGCTCTGTCTCCATGTGTGAGGCCTCTGGTAAGCAGGAAATCATGTTCCTCGTTCCTTTTGTAGGTGTGTGCATTGCCTCTCAAAGGACCATAGCCTGGCAAAAGCCCTCCAGAAAGTGGAGATGCCTGGAGGCAACCCCTCGTGTTGCCAAAGTGAAAATGATGTCCTAGTGCCACACCATACTTTTGCTGATCTTTTTTCTGGGTGGTTGCAGACGCTGAAATACAGAGATGCTCTCTTTGCGGAGCTACCTACAGGATTCCCACAAAGCAACCACTGGGAAGTGGAGTGGGAGGCAGAATGGCAGGCAATAAACCTGCCCCAGGCAATATCAGCCCACAGCGCAGTTAGACATACACACTGGATGTGTCCTCTGGTTAATTGAACAAGAACACCCCTGTATGTGCTCACATGTGATCCACATCAAATCCAGGAGAGCTGGGAAGGCACAGGTCTGGAATTAGTACTTGTGGATCCCCCACTTTGGGAGACTACATAATAATGGTAGCCTGGGGACCCTGACAGGTCTGAGGAATTGCTGTGTGCTGGCTGTGTTCCCAGTAAAAGGATTACAACAAAATGACCCAAGACTTATTAATTAAATTAGGATCCTTTCATTGTTTTGGGGCAGGATTTTCCAAAGTGCCCAACCTTGCCCTAACTGTGCTCTCAGCAAGGGCAGTCAGGTGTTGTACTGGCGTTTTCAAGCAGAGCAAAAGCCTCTAGAGAAGTTACCTTCGTTCTGAAACCCTTTAGCAGATATGATGGGAAAAGGCTGTAAATCTTGGATTCCAATGCAACTCATGGGATATCTGCAGCTGCACAAGCTCTATCTGCTCTCCCTATATGAAGCAAAGTCAGTTTTGGGGCACACCTAGACAGGAGAACCGTAGGCAATAGCACAGGACTTGGGGTGTTCCCCAGATAGCCACTGCTCCAGGAAAGGGATGTAGGAGGGATGCTCCAGTTTTAAGATGTGCTGCATACAAAATGTTCTAGGGTGTGTATGGCATTAAAGACCTCTTCATGCCTGCATCCTGTCCCTCTTCCAGTTTGCTTAATCCTGTCCTGCCTTTTTGAAATGTCACCTGCCATCTCAGTCAATGCACAGGCCCTCCTCACTTCCTATCCCAAATTGTTCCAGAGCCTTGCTAGTCCCTGGTAAAGTGACACTGCAGTTTGTACTAAAGATGTGGATTACCTTCCTTCCCTGTCATTTCTTCCATGAGCAAAAGGTCAAAGCTATCACTTCTGTGACTGGGTAGGAGGGATGGTTGTGAGCTGAGTCATCCCACAGGCGCAGGGTGTCCCATAGATCCCCCATTGTCTCGGGAGGGCAGTGAAACCCAGGCCAGCAACCTCGGGCCTGACACAGCTTTTCCAGTGCTGTTGATATTTAAGACAAATGATTATTATTTCAGAAAAGAGGAGGTGATACCTACCTGCTCTGTTTATCAGGAAGGCTGACATTAAAAAGCCAGAGGCAACTGGGAATTTTTCCTGAACTGGGAGCAGCTTTTTCAAAATTACAGCTGAATTCTTCTCTGCCCTGCCTGCCTCGTCATGGCACCCCATTGAATTCACCGGTTTTCAGGGTTGAATCTGGCCTGGCAGCCTTCACACAAAGGCTATGGAGAAAACAGAGCTGCCCCCTTTTTTAAGACTCCCACAATACAGGGTCTTGATGAAGTTAACAGCTGGCAAATGCAGAACGTGGAAAAGGAAATACTGCTTCAGGCAGCACTGTCATTGTAACCCTTGGAATCCAGGGCTGCGGGAGGCTCTTGCAGATAGATGTTTTTTCAAGGACAGCAGCGCAACAAATGCGACAGTCAGTAACAAAAGCTCAGAGAGGAAAGCAAGACCCAGCAGGGGACAGGGAGGAATTGCCTTTCAAGCGTGGCACTGAGTGACCAGACGGGTAATTTGGGAGGTTGTCTTTCCCTAAGTATTCAGGAAATCTCTGGGAATGGGAGGCGCTGCAAAATTGTCATTTAACAGTTTTGTACAATGCATCTGGTCAAAATCTGGAGAGTTTAATTTCCAGAGCCAAAAGGAGAATACGGGCCAATTTCTGATCCTTTTTATGTTCTGATAGAGATTTCTATCACACATGCAACTAATCCTACAGTGTCAAACCCTCTGACAATGAATGTCCTCATATTTTAGGGTGTATCAGCTAAATATGCAGCTAAACATCTAAACAGCAAAGCAAGGCTTATGTGCTTGCATTTCTTTCCATGCATTTGTCTCTCAAACTTGTCCCCTTCCCACAAGAAACTTTGAGCCCATTGACTAGTGTAGCCAAAGTTTACGTAGGGCAGAGATCAATTACATTCCCATCTTTTTTGTGGAAAGTGATGCTGATTCAGAAGGCAGTGAGTGTCCCACGGCATACTTACGATCAGTGCTTTCGGTGAAGACAAAACTGCAGTGTGATTTTAATGCTGTCTGTGCAGTTGTGCCTGCTGACTCAATGTGCTCAGGGTCCATCTGCCCCATGCACTACAGGATCCAGCAGGGCCCCACTGCCCCGGGGCCTCTCAGTGGTTAGTGTACATGCAAGATGCTTCACGGGGGCTTGAGCTCAGGTGCGTGAGTGTGGAGGGGGAATTGAAGCATTTTGGAGGTGGGAGAAATCAAAGAGAGATTGACGGAGGGGTTACTGCGGTGAAAAAGTACGGCTGCAAGGGATTAACGTGTGGGAAACTGGATTATGTCACTGCTCAGAGTGACTTGCTTTGTTTTCTAGATAGCACAACTCTCAAAAATGTTTCCTCTGCAGGGTGGTTTGTTTCCTAACATGTACACAACTCTTGATACCAAAGGGGAATTTGTGTGAATGCCATAATCTTTGTTCTTTGCAGTGTTATATTTAAGCACAAAGACCTGATAAAGATGGCAGATGTGTGGAATGAATGGGACACCATTTCAGATCACTGGTAATCTGAGTTGCTGTTACTTCACCTGTTCGAATGCCATTTTGTTGTACAGTTTAATTCTGATTTTAAAGTTGCTTCCTGTCTATGTAATGCATTGATTTCAGTAAAATTATCCCTGTGTTACATGTCAGGGCCTCAGGCTCAGTATTTAGACCTTTCACTTTAAACTCATCTCAGTAGAAACCATATATAAATTCCACTGAGTCTGTGGACTCTTGCCTTAAGTCAGTGGTTGTTTCCTACTCACAAAGTAGGCAGGAGGTGTTAACTTTCAGAGTAAGAGAGCATTTTGTGCTCACCACAGGTAGATAGAAATAACAGGTTGTGGCAGGCGGAAGTCGGAGTCAGATCTGATACCTTTAGTAAATACATGATTTCTATTTTACAGGAGGCATCACACAGCACTATACCAAGAACAAGAAATGTGCATTGAGTGTCCAAAACTTTAGATCAGCTATTTGCTGGAACTCAGTCACCAAATTATATGCTGCTATCTTGGGCAAGGGCACAGTGGGTATTTCCAGAAGTGCTTCAGGACCATTAGTCTCACTGTAATAGGTGCATAACAAACTTAAGTGCACGATCAGCTTGGAGGTCTTGGCAGGCAGGTATTTGAGAAGTCACAGCTCACAAGGACTCTGCTGCTTCTTGGAAATTGCAAAGAGGTTGAACTTGCAAGCTCAAAGAAAGGATGCTTCAGTTGTTGCTCTCACTGCAAAATCTACGTATCAATACTTCGTATTTCTTTTAGGAAGTTATTTCCCACCTGAAAAGGGAGAACTGAGCTGGATTTTGGATGTGCCACTGTCATGCAACACAGCAGGGCTCAGAGAAAGGCTAGGTAGTCCATGTGCATAGCGCAGTGCAGTGCAGCATTCATGGTCTTGTGAGCAGTGTGCCCCAGGGGTCTCCCGGTTTGTTATACCTTGCTTTGCAAAAGGAGTATTTCAGTCCAGGTGCAGGTCTGCACTGGCACAGCCACACCACCTGCTGAGGGATGTGGTGTCACCTTCCTGAGAGCGTGTGAGGGAGGGAGGGCAGGACGAAGGCAGCCCTTCGAGCCTGTAAGCTATTGCTGTAGGCTGTGGATGACACCACTGGTCTGAGAGACAACAAAAGCAGTACACACAGCACTTAACTGCCTTAAACATGGCTCATGTTGAGTGCTCTGCTGTGCATCCCAGCAGCGTGAGATTTGCCAGGTAGCCTGTAATTGTATAAAATTTAGTTTTTCGTAGAAACCAGAGAGAAATGGGTAATTACTCACGGAAGGAGGTCATAATTGCCTTCACTAACAAGCAAGGGCAGAAACTGTTGCCTTTAGCCCCACTTTAAAAGGACAAAGCAAAGAGCACTTGGCAGCAGGAATTTCCCATAAGGAAGAGGTGTTTGGTATTTGACAGGATAATTGAATGTTTAGAGGAACAGGCTGACACAAAAATACACTTTCTTTTGTGTGGCTCAGGAAGACCAATCCTTGACAGCAGCCGAAGGTGCAGAATGGAGGACTGTCAGGACCCAGACAAAGAATGTGGTGTAGACAAAGTTCTCATTCATATTTTGGGTGCCACAACTTTCCAAGGGGCTGGGATGTCCACCTGGAGTTGTCTGGCAAAGACGTCCAGGGCTCAGAATACATGGCTTTTTAAATCTTTTAAAATACTGATGTCCCTTTGCATAATGTTCCGTCCCAGCCTGCATCCATTATGTCCTGTCCAATAGTCTTTGTTTTGAGTGGTTTAGTGCTGCTGA
Source organism: Oreocharis arfaki (assembly GCA_013398015.1). Taxonomy (NCBI): domain Eukaryota; kingdom Metazoa; phylum Chordata; class Aves; order Passeriformes; family Paramythiidae; genus Oreocharis; species Oreocharis arfaki. The sequence goes on from VZRR01000422.1 coordinate 5,375, forward strand.
AAAATGAGATGTTCTGTGTCCTTTCCTTCACATGATCTCCAGAGGGCTTTGCAATTCCTTGTGCAGCCACCCTCACTGTTAGTAGAGCACAGAGTGAAAGAAGCACATGGGACAAGAGAAGGGGACTTTTGCTGTCAGGACAGACATAGAGCTGGCAGAGGAGACCTCCCTCAGGCCACCAAGGGAGTGGTGGAGCTGGCCTCTTCAGGACACTTCTGTTCCCTTCAGGCAAGAAAGAAAATTTTGAAATGAGGGGCTTTTAAATATTTGTCTTGCCGCACTCCCTGCTCTCCTTCTTTCTTGGTAACTCCTCATCTCATATCCTGTGATTAAGGATACAGCATTCGGATAAAAAGCCCCAAATTTGTCTCTTTGAAGCAGGTCTTTCAAATGTTCCATCTCCTCACAGCTCAGACAGTTCAGGGTACTTACACAAAGGGTCCACTAGCTGTGGAGAAAGGTTTTTTCTTGCTGTCCTGCTTTTGTTTTGAATTTCGCATGGACGGGGACTGTGTTGTCAACCCATTAATTGTCACAAAGTTAATGGCTTGGATCTACAGGCCACAGGCTTAAATTTCTGGGAATGAGATTTACTGCAGACTATCACATGAGGATACTGTGACAATCTAGTTGAGGTTTAAGAAGAGCAATCCTATTAGCTTGAATTGCCGATAGGGATCAAAGCTCTCTTTCCTCTTACACAAATGCCTTGGAAGCAAACTGATCACTGTCCAGGTCTATCAGACCATGAAACTAGATTAGCAAACTGGTGCCTCTGTGGCCAAATGACAGAGCAGCTGAGAGGCTGCTGTACACAGAAGAAGAGAGAGAGAGAGGTAGGGAGATTATGCAAATATGTGGCAAATAACTCACTTTATAGGATATAATTAAATAAAAGTGAGGGTACAACAGCACTACCAGCTGAATACAGACTCACTTTCACTGTAGCAAAGGACACATTCAATGCCATGGCCAGGAGAACCACCTAAGGAATGAACAGCATCCAAAAATTTGTCTTCACAGCTACAAGCTTGTCTAAAGTGCTGGGTCACCTTTTTGTGGTGCATAAGGAGAAGAATATAGACCCTTTCCTGCCAGGTATGTGCCATACACGTTCTGAAACAGCTGGCCTTTTATTAGAGTTTAGGAAAGAAACTGAGCTGGAGAGAGGAGAAATAATGGTGATTGATGGTTATATGGCTGGTAGTAGCCACATCACTGATATGACTCTAGTGGTCTGAATTATTGTTAGGGCTATGGAAACAGGGCGTTCTGGTGCTGTGCAAGCAAAACAAACCATGGGTTCTGTGCCAACAAACATTCTTGTTCAGTCCCACACACCTCGAGGGATGTTCAAGCTGATAGCTGGCTGTGGCTTATGTAGAAAAAATGATGACTTGCATCCCCTTGGAGTGGGATAGGTATCCGGCATTCGGCTCTCCTGCCCCTGACTTAAAGCTGATCTACAAAAAATCCTAAGAAAGAATTTAGTCCTATGGCAAATTAAATGTATCATAAGGAGCCAAAGCCCTGTGTTTCCTTTCAGAGGAAAAATCTGGGGCAAATTGTCCCGCTGCTGCCCCTACCCCCTGCGATTGCAGTAGGTCATAGGTTTGTCAAAGGCCTAACAGGCTTCAGTAGTCAGCTAGCACCACTTTGGCCCTCTGTGGATCAGGCTAGGTCTAGAAGTGGGGATTAGTTAATAAAGGAATGTGAATTTTTGGCTAAGTGTCCATGTTGACAGGTGGTGTTTGGGTATCTATGCATAATTAGCCAAGTGATATGCATTTCATTTGTTGGTTAGAGGCTCTGAGGTTAAAATCAACCTTGACCAGGTTGTATTGATAAGTAGGATAGTCCTGGTGAGTACCAGCAGAGTGTTCTCCAGATGTCTATACTTCACTCTGCAAGGCAGAAGTTTGCCCTGTGCTCCTTATTATTCCTTCTCGCAAACTTACCAGAGACAACAGATTTTGATAAAAACTTCAGCTCTTCTTCTTCTTTCAAGTGCACTGTCTTTGCATTGAAACATACAGAACGTGCTTTAAAATGGGTGAAAAGTCTTCAACAGTTTAAGTACCTTGAATGAGCCGAGCCGTATGATTGACAGACCACAGGCATTTCTCCTTGGCGAGACAGTTTGCTTACTTGATAATTCACCAGAGCTGGAATTTCCTTCCCTCACAGGTCTCGCCACAGCCCAACCTTGCAGCCACAGCATGTGCTGTTAGCAAAGGGAACTTTGCTCCTCATTTTGCTTCTGCCTTTTGATGTTTCTTACTGTGAGCCAAGAATATGAACTCTTTGGTACGCACAGAAATGGGGGAGGTACTCCGAGGAAACTATATAGAAAAGTTGGCAGCCAAGACAACCAATTATGTAGAATTAGTAGTCAATACCTTGTTGATTACTTCTTATAAGAGAAGTCCCCAAGTCGTATTACTAAGATTTTCCAGTACAGTAGTTGTTAGTCTGTTTTTCTTTCCCCTTTTTTGTTTTGATTTGCTTCTGATCTAATCGTGACTGGAAGTAAGCCTTATTCACAGCTCTGGCAGCAATTCCTGCCCACAAATTTTGGGAAAGTTCACACTGTAATCTCAATATGCATTTGCCATTGATGGTCTTGCCTTGAAATGGATCTGAACTGGAACCCAAAATTTGAACGCCACATTACTCTGGTTAAATGCAGGTTTTGATTTCAATGCTAATCCAAATCTGTATTTCAGGACTTGATGGGGAAAAAACCAGTAGTAGTAAGTAGTATCTGAAAAAAGAAGGGACAATAACAACATCAATAAAAGCAATAAAACCAATCAGATTCATGCATTAGAGCTCCTATGCTCATAAAGAATGCATTTATAAGTGCTTTTAAAACTCAACACACAGAGATCCTTCATCTAAAATTGTTGCACGTGCACTTCTGGTGTGCAACACAGCAACAGCAGGATTCCAGCGCAATCTTTAGGGGAAAAGCAAAAAATAACATCAAATAATGTCATAGTTGTAACAGAGGGGAACATTCAAGCAACGTATAATTAACCCAGCTGGAATTTGGTCAGGATATCCAGGTTAACACCTCATTCAGTTAGTGGGCTGTGTAGTAAATTGTTGAATATTGTTGTTTAAAAGTCAAATAATTTACTGAGCTCTTTTCATGTGTGGAATATACAAGAAGGTCAACTGCCTTTTTAACATCTGGTAGCAGAACCCTGGTGATTTACCTGCACTCTGGTGATTGTAGATAGCCAGGTGATGGATGACTTTGCTAGAAAGCTCACTCTGTTAACTCATACAAGCCCACAAGGAGCCTGATAACTCTGCTTTGTGGAAACATTAAAGGCTTTGTCTGCAGCTTGTGTAGATTGACGAAGCACCATAGATGTCAGTGGGACTCTGCTGATTTATACGTGCTTTGGACATATCTCTAAACCAGAAGGCCATTCATTATCCTTTCTTGCTTGAAAAAAAAAAAAAAAGGGAAAATGAGAAAAATAGAAAGTACCTTCATTAATTACTTACTTACTAGATAATATTTTAATCAGATTTTCAAATTACAGTTCAAATCAAATCTAGGATTTGAACATAGCCTGGATGAGGAGAAGACTGGATGAGGTGATGCCATGCTTACCTTAATTGCTTTGCTGCCTGACACTGGTCTCTGTAGGAAAGCCATCAGGAAAATTACAGAAACAGCAAGCAGAGCAGTAGATGGTCTTAAGGAGGATCAGAAAACTGATTAGAGGCTAAATCTCCCCTCAACCTAATGAACCATGCACAGGGGAGAGACTGCCTGCATCTCCCTATTGCTTTCTGGCTTCCTACATCTCATGTCAGTTTAAGCACAGCGTAACCGCACCAATTGTGCTGACCCTGTGGAGCTGACCTTCCTCTCTTATAGAGGTCTCTCTTTGATCAGCATATCTGTATTCCGAGAGACTCTGAGCACATTGCATTGACTGACAAAAACTAGTTTTTCAGTCTTGCTGGCAAGAGGAAGCTAATATGGTTAGGGAAAAGGAAGGTGAGTTCACTCTGTTTTCTGCCTTATCAGCAAAACTGTCAGTCTGCAGTCACAGCATGGCAGCTGATGGAAACTGAAGACAGGAGGGACATAGCATTGCTTAATTTCTTCCCTATCCGTAGGCTGAACCTGTAGGAATGGCAGTTGGAAAATTCATCTAATGGCTTAAAATTTTTGCTTCAGTTTCATGCCAGACTTCAGCAAGCACAGCACTCAAGTGCAGTTCTCCACTGCGGCTGACTCGGAGGCAGTGCGGAGGGAATGAGTGTCCAACACACCGAGGGCAATAGCTTCACTGCACGATCACCCTTCCAGATTGCTCTTGTTTTCCACGTATCTCAGGATTACCGGAGGATGCTCAGCCTCCACTGATTTACTGTCTTGGCAAATCTCAAGCAGAGCACAATCTATGCTGTATGCCGCAAGGAAGCTAACAGCGGATGAATGAGGGTAATGTTTGCAGTCAGGACTTTCCTTTACAAACACTGAACCATGCTGTTGTGAAACCAGGACCGAGTGATGAATGACTCACTGTTGGCAGCACACACTGCCCTATCAGTAGGCTCAGTTCAGGGGATGTGGGGGCTGGTGTTTGATATCATCTCTGAGATCCCAGCTCCCAGCATGCTAATGAGTAATGCACACTGTGGCCTGTATTGATCTGTGATTTGGTTATTCATGAGGCTCTGCACAAAGACACCCTCGTTGCTGGAAGTCCTGCTATTCTCCAACACAAAGATGTTGCTTTGGGGATGTTTAAAAACATCTCTCTTGTTTGGCTGTGATGTTTTCAACTTGGATCTCTTTCTTTTGAGGATTTTTTTTCCAGTATGAATGCTTTGTAGTAATAAAATGCAAAACTTCATTGGTAAGGGACAGAATAAGCATGCTTAGATGATTCAGAGAAATGAGAGTGAGATAGAGATCCTTGGGCCACTGGTTCAAAGTCAGTACCTGCTGGATATGAGCTAAAGGACACATCCCCTATTTGAGTGTGGGTGATCACTATATATGATTATATCATATGACCCAATGCAGAGGCTGGAGAGCACCTGCCTGTTGGTAGTGCTGGAAATGGTTACACAACGCAGAGGGAAAAGAGTTCTTCTCAGTGAAAAGGAATCAAGCTACTCGTTCTGCAACTATTTCTAACCTATGGCACTGATTAACTTCCCAAAGACTCCCTTCAGGATGTGAAGAAAGGGTCTGCATCTTGAGATAGACAGGGTTGAGAATGGTATTACAGGAGGTCTCCATACTTAACTTGAGATGACAAGAATCCCTACTAAACCGGCACTGCACCCACTTCTTACTGAGACTCAGCTCAAGGGCTGAAGTCCCAGAAAGTTTATAGAGTGATGTGTCCTCTCATGGTGAAAGGAGGTGTTCACAGATGAACAATGAATCATAGGGAATGTTTGCCTGCCTCTGCCAACTCTCTGGGATTAAAGAGGAGACTTCAGTCACCAGTTGCTCCTGCTGGGTCTGTGAGTACCAGATCCCAAGCTCACTGCAAGGCTCCCACTAACTTAGGCAGACTACAAATCAGTCTGTGAACAAGCACCATGTTCGCTCAAATAGACTGAATGGAATTTGAAAGATGGGAGATAAGAGCTCTTCCCAGGACAGGGCAGAAACAAACAGCCTGGTTTCCTTCACAGAGAAGGAACTGCACTAAAAAGGTTAGGCATTTGTACCATGGATGGACAAAGCAAACACACAGGAGTACCTTTATGCCATGACAGAGGTTAGAGTATCACTGCAGACCAAGCTGTGGGATGTGACAATCCTGTCTTTCCATTAAACAGCTGCGAGTTGGTTTAAGAGGGACAAGCCTTACTTTTCAACAAATAATGTAGTTTAATTATTCAAAGAGAAGACATATGCATTCAAGCTCCGAAGCAGTTTTTCTCTGACAACAGTCCCCTCCCTGTGAGTCTGTGTCATGTGGTACTATAAGTATGGGCTAAACTACACTTAAGACTGAGTAAACAATGTGATTTCAAAAGCAACTGGGAAAATGAGCATGGAAATTGAATGAAGCCCAGAAATATGTTCTGAATCCTCACCCAATCACATTGTGGGAGGAACTTGACATTGCCATAAATAAAAATGCATGTTAAAAACCTTTCTATAGTTTCTGCAGAGCATTCTCATGGGGCCCAAGATGGCTGTTGATAGCCAAGAATGCATTACACTGAAGGATCACAAGTTCTGGAAAATCCTATCAAATTTTATGGAAAATGATAACATTCCTGCCAGCTTAATGAGCCATCACTTTAAGGCTCTTAGGAGCGGTACACCCACTACTGAAATACATGGATGGTGCATGCAGCCTTGCAGAAGAGATAAAACCCTCCAACAGCCCTATGGTGTTAGCCAAGCTAAACTATGCTCCATCTCCGACAACCACGCAGAAATACTCACTCCTGACATGTTCCTATAAATATTCTGAGCCTCTACAGAAACCTACTGGCTTCGGCCCCAGCTTGCTTTGTAGGGTTTTCCTGAAAGGCTTTATGGCTTTACTAATAAGGTAGACCCCAGATTAACCCCCATTCTCAGATTTTTTCCTTCAAAAAGCCCCTGCAATCAGCTTGGGAAAGCAGGCAGCAAAATAATGACGATCTCAAAACCTCCACACTGCACAGAGGTCTCTGCCCAAACCATGGGCTTGTTTGTTTTCTTCATGAACGTGCAGGCTCTGGGAAGGGGAACTTTGGCACGGAGCTGTTTTGGGAAGAGGTGAATGTGGTTGTGAAGCCAGGCAGCTCAGGAGGAGAAGTGTGGAGTGGGCGCACAACCAGACAAAGGCAGACATCTGAGCAAGCACAGTGTGTGGCCCTGGGAAGAGCCCAGAGAGAAGGGGCTTTTGGGTGTGGGGCTTGGCCAGAACAGCAGGAGAAGTTGGGAACAGAGAAACCCTCTCCTGTGACTTGACTCCTGCTGTGTAACACAGGACTTTTTCTCTCCTTTGTAAATAAACAAAGCTGCTTGCAAAAAGCTACCTAAGCCCTGCACTGACTTTTCTTCCTGACTGGAACTACCTACAAGCTTGTGGATTTTAGGCAGCCCCATGGGTGGAAAAGGAACAGCAGGGTTTTGTGTAGACAGACAACCTAGCAATATATTAAAGACATGCATTTAAGGGATATGTGGCAGCAGTGAGCAGAAGACACAGATGGCAGAAGGAGAATTATTTAGTAGAACTCATGAGATCCTCTTTCTTCTTGAAGAAATGGTATCTGATGTAGATAAATGCAAATAGGATTTCCCCCAGTTTCAATTCCTGACTGTAAGTACAGGCAAATTCTTCTGCTGCCTCATTTTCTCGTGTGTATGCACCGAGTTAATGGGGAAGTGTTTGTGTCCCTTCAAGTAGCTAGAAGGTGGGTTACCACTGGCTTCCTTAATCCAGGTACCTTGTTATCTTAATTAAAAGTCAAAATCAGCTTTGATCTCCCTACAACTTCATTGCATAACCAGTTTCATTTACTATTGTTTAAGCTCAGTTTGCTTTCCATGATGAAAAGAATTTGTATTTCACACTGAGCAGGAAGTCCTACTTAAATGTTTCCTGGTTTTGATCTCCTTAAAGGGAATTAAATTATGTTCCTGGTTAAAAAAATGCATGGCAAACAGATTACCGAGTCACCAGACTTGCCAACCATGAGCCAACAGGGCAGCAGGCTGGACACCTGGAGGGTGAAGTTGCTCCATTCTCTTGCTTTAAATGTAAAAAGAACTGTGGAGATTGTTCAAATCTGGTTTTTGACCCCTTTTTGTTGTAGTTTTTGCTGCCTTTCCAGTCTGGCTTCTCACATCAGTTCGACTGGACCTTTACACCTTCTCACCCTGTTCCCTTGAGCAGGGAACACAAGCAGGGTTAGTGACAACTGCTCTGGCCACTAGGTGGGGTGTGGGAAACTGCAACGACCCCTTCCTTCCGCCTGACCAAACGATTCTGAGGGGTCTCTTTCGACTCCTTTGGTTGCTGTAGCACTGAAGACGTTGGCAACGACCAGGCTGGAGCAGCCCAAGAGCTATTGTCGGTTTCTGCATCCCCAGCTTTTCTCCAAAGACAACTCTGGTGTGTGCCCTACCTGCTCTGACCTCTGGTGGGTACCCCACCTCTGCTCTGCTGTGCTGCAGAGCTCTGATCTGGCCAGAAAGAATGTCCCGCCACCTTGCTGTCCTCCTGCACGTGCACAGCACCAGGGTCTGTTGGCTGCCATGCCCTGGTGGCACAGCCAGGTTCCTGACAAGATCTGTGTTAAGACAATCTGCTGCTTTCTTCAGGAGTCTGAAGGGAGCAAGTGAGTTTGCTCCTGATGACGCGGGGAAAAGCTTTCTAGGTTGCTGAGTGGCGTTTTAGATCATTTAAGAACATTGATCTTTGCCCTGCTCTCCAAACATGCTCCAGACTGTATCCCAGAGCTTATGTTTCGTTTTGCATGGGATCTGGGGAGATTTTCTTATTGCCAGGTAGTTACACACATAGCGTGGCAAAGCCCAGTAAAGCAAATGGGACTAACATCTTTTCTCACTATGCACACTGAATAAATCCAAGGAGCTAGCTGCCACATAAAGCACTCAGCTGCCTGTTTTGGACAGCAGAGGGGATCAAATTGCTTTAATTCTCATCCCTCTTTGCCCCGAGGCAGGTAAGTATCAGCTTTTGTGACTCTGGGAGATGCCTCTGCTTTCCTTCTGCTGCCTGGCAAGAGCTTTTGGCATTTGTGGGGGTGACCCAGGAAACCCCGATGCAGGGGGAAGGGAAGTCGAGCTCTCAGGGTCTGAAGTGTTCTTGCTTCTCATCTTACCACTCAAAGGAAGCAGGAAAGAAAATGTTGACACATTTTCCCCACCAGTTGCCCTACGTAAAACCAGTTATCTGCTTAAATGGTTACAGAGAGGCTGAAGTTCGCAATGCGTTGTCTCCAAGTTAATCCTCTGCGTCTCCATCAATTGGTGTCACAGGACTTAACAAGAAGCCAGAAAGAGACAGCAGGTAAAATGTAGCCCCTTACAAAGGAAGTCAAAGAAATGTCTGTTTTGATTGTGTTATAATTTTACAGGGTTTGCTTCCTTTATACCCTCCCCTGCCTAGTATGTGATAATCTTTGCCTGCTGTTCCCTCCTCTTTTATCCCATCAGCAGCTTGGCCCTCACAGTTTTCCCTGAAAGGGCTTTGCTTGTGCTTGTCCCTTTTATTATCTCTTTCTTGCCTGCAAACCCTCCTGTTTCCCTGCTGTTTAACGTGCAGTTAGGACAGCAGAATTCCCGAAGAAGCTCTGGCATGTTGGTGCCCTTGGAGATGCTCTGGGTGGCACAGCAGCCTCCTGAGATGTATTGGTGCATGACTGAACTTTAGTGAGCTTACAAAGCCCCAGACCCATTTATAGAACAAGTTCTTCCCTAAATCACTGCCTGATATTGTGGGCTGTTTGACCTCAAGGCAATTAGTAGGGATTAAAAAGGTGAAAACAGTGTCTTGGGTGACACTCACCTGGGCAGTGTCCAAGCCATGGGCTAGTCCTGTCTTAGCCCTCATTTTGACTGGTGTGGCCTGGTCCCTGCCTTATTCTAATGAGATTCTTCAAGTCCTAAGGCCCTGTGCAATTGCCCTGAGAGCTCATCCCTGAAACCAGCCCCAGGCACAATCTGGAGTAGGACTGGGCCCTCAGGGGCAAACATTTGGCTACTGTCTCCCTCCTGTGATGAATTCAGATGATGTGACTGCGTGCTTTAGTCTCGTGAGAGGAGTAGAGTCCAGCATGCCTGAAAGAGAGAATTTTTGGCTAAATGGGGCAGGAAAGGCAAGAACACGTACAGCAATTATGTCTGCCTGTACAGCCTACACAAATGCTATGGGCCAGCTGGACAAGACTGCACGCAAATAAGAAATTTACACAGATATCTACCTGGCTCACAGACTCAGACAAGTATCTGCACGTACGAGTTCATGTGTATACAGCAGACCTATTCCAAGCCAAACACAAATTATTCCACGAACTCCAATGGAACGAAATTTGTTTGTGCAGTTTCAGAGGCCAGTCTGAAAACTTGGAAAGAATATTTTCCAGGCATTTGACCAGTTTCTGGGTAATCTGAAAAATGGTATCTTTTACAGAGATTTATATAGCTATAGACACACCCTCACATATGCACATGTATGTATTCGACAGCTTTTAGCTTGCTTTTTAATTTGTTTTACCCCCATCTCACTCTAATTGTAAACTCACTCTGGAATGTGAGGATTAAGAGAAGTTAACCTGAGTTTCTCAGAGCAGAGTTTTTGGCCTACAAAATGCATAGGAGCGGTTTTTGGGGAAGGGAGGATGCATTTTGCTTCCTACACACACTCAGCATCAGCAGTCTTTATTTCTACTTAAATGTAAAGGAAACGTTAGCAAGGAGGGAAGTGCCTTGCATTTTTTGAAGTCTATTATTAAAATGTAACAAAAATCAGACAGAAGTTTGCAATGCGACCCATTGGAAGATCCACGTCTTTCGGACTGCTCTTGGCAGGAAAAAGTAATTTCTTCCATATGGTTGGGGTAACTCCATTGTGCGAGAGCTGCTGAAGTGGTGGCTCACATTCTTTGTGTTTGTTTTCTTGTGGGATGGCAGATTGCCCGGCACCTGAAGGCAGCTCACCGCAGCACCGTCACTTGGGGGCTGGAGCGTGTGGCTGGTGCCAGCAGCTCTCCTGTTGCCATCTAAGCCATAAAGTGAAAGGGCATCTGAGTGGCTGCTTGCAGGATGCAGGGTGGGCATCCTCACTTCCCACAAGGCTCCTGTACCCTTCGGTTGGCAATGTATGTGTGCCTGCGTGGGCTGCTCTTGGTGCAGTGGATATCAGGTTTTTTCTCCTCTCCCTAATCTGGCTGGCCTGTGCTCTCCAGTAATGGAAAACAACAGAGGCCCTTTGAAGCAGGGCAGATTTTCATCAGCAAGGAGGCTGCCCTCCTAAGGTAATGTGGCAATATCCCAGCCATCAAAGGGTCCATACGGGCACGTGGTTTACCTTTCTCATTTCACCTCCACTTACCAAAGCAAGCAGGACATGACTGTACGGTGCACTCCTGTTGGAAATACCAGAATAAAACCAGGGCTCCTGGAGACAGATCCTCAAAAGGGAGCTTTGAAAGAGCTTGTGTGCTCCCCTCCAGATGATTTTATCTCTGACTCACCACATGAAAACATAAGATACCATCGGAAAGAATCCTTCCTTCTTTCCATGTGCTGTTTGCTTGTTTGTTTCTATGTAAATGGGGTTAGGTTAGGGCTAGGGTTGGCCTGGTAACGGAGGCCACTGTGCTCCACAGTGTCCCCTCCCCTTGCCCAAGTGCATGAAAAAAGGAAATTTAGCTCTTCGCTCATCCTTCTATTTATGTGTTAGAGCCAACACAGTCATCTTGACTCAAAAGCTGAGACATTAAAAAAATTGATTGTAGGAAGAAAGCATGGCTTAATGGATTGACCAGCGACTTACAGGTCAGGCATTGAACTTCCAGCTGTGGCTACTCATGGCTGACAGGTACCACCCCCTGACATGGCTTTTGAGAGCTGAAAAAGCCCTGCTGAGCACAGCAACACCTGGGTACGGTGTTGAACACAGGGCAGAGTCTGCTGACCTCTGCTGCTGCCCCCGACCGATGAGCCAGAGCCCAGCAAAGCTCTATGCCAGGACAATAAGCTGTTTGAGCTAAAGCAGTGAAAATAGGAAGGGAGCAGCATATGAGAAATAGTTTTTAAAAATGAAATAGCTTTAAATACATCTTATCAGGGGGTTGATTAAAAAAAAAAGAATATATATTGGGTGAGTTCAAATCAATAAAAACACTGGAAAGGGTCTTTCCCCCCTCATTTTTTGTTTATTTCCTCCTTTTTAGTTCCCCCAGCTCTGTCTGGCAGAGTGGAAGAATAGGAGACACAAGGAGAAAAAGAAGGCACAAAGGATGCAAAATAAGAATTTTTTCATGGGAGAAAGTATCTAAAAATTGGGAAGAGAGGATTTACCCAGATATTGTTGTTTTTAAATAAGCACCATTTTTAATGGGGAAAAAAAAAAGAAAGAAAAAACCACTTATAACAAATAGTTGTAGCCACAAAACGAGATAGCAGAGCTGCGGTTTGGCTTTGCTTAAAGTCTTTTATGCCCAGAAGCACATTCCTGGGGGTGACAAAGAGGAATTCTTGTCTCAGAGGCATTTGAAGGTACCTGAGGAAGTCAGAGCTGGTAGGGGGGTAGTTGCTGGATTAACATGAAGCTGTGGACACTGAGTCTTTCATACCTGCACCAAGGGTTTCAGACATGCACTAGGAAGACTGCAGGAACTCATTGGATGCTGTTCTTAATGCACTGTCATAATACAAGCACTGATTTTCAGGCAGCGTATGCATGTGAATGATGGGGTAGGTCTGTGACCCCTCTCCTGGGAGGTAACCAAGCAATGCTAAATGCTTGCATCCACTTGGAGGATGGAGAGGATTTGGTGACCTCCTCCGGGCAGAATGACAGATAACCTCCTCCAGCCCAAGGAGAGCCACTGCTAAGTCTCACTGTCACAGCATGCCACCAAGCCACTGGCAGCCCATCCTGCTGATAGCAGAGCTATACAATGGCCAGTTCATTACTATAGCAAAAAAGTCTTACAAAAGCTAGAGCCAAATAAATTGAGGCATTAGTATCTCATTTTCTACAGCATTAACACTATGATGAATGTGAAATCTAATCCCTGCTGGCATCATCAATACCAAAGACGACAGTGCTATGTGTCAAGAGGTGTTGTCAGAGTCCCTCAGGAATTGTAAGCAGTGATCAGAAAACCTTGTGTCTCTTTCCCCCTCCTCACCAGCTGTCTCTGCTTACAGGAGGCCATCTCATTTCCCACCAGTGAAGGACCAACAGTACAATGGCAGGCACATGCTGAAGAAGAAAGCAAAGATTTTTCTTCCAAATTATTTTGGGAGTGAGCTGTTACTTGGAAGCAGAGAGTGAAGCTCGTGTTAGAATAGCTGCTCCAAGAACAGTAACTCTGCCTGGATGAATTTATAATAGCCACTTTAACTGGTGCCAGGAAGACACTGAACTTCCAGTGAGTCATTTTTCCACAGCCGTGAATAGGTTAGGATGAACTTCAGGTATGCGCTTTGTTTTTTATGATATGACAACCACAGCAAAACTTTGAACCCCTCCAGTTCTACCCACAGGGAGTGGCTATGTCCATCTTTCTTGGGTGGTTTTACTTGAAACTTTCCATATTCTGCACAGAAAAGGCTAAGAGATGTTATCTGCAAGAGCATTGGGTTTGGGTTTTCTGTCTCTCAATACCTTCACACCCGAATTCTACTCTGGTCCAAGGAAAAGCCTTGTCATTGACAAGGGGTAGGGGCACTGAACAGCTTCAGGGAGTTGAACCTGCAGAACTGTAGGTGCTACAGAGTCTAATGACCAGGTTTGCTGCATGTATCAAAGCCTTCTTGCAATCCTTTTTTCTGCCTAAAAATTCTCCCATACATGTGTACACTGTGGCTCCAGATCTTCTCCTCTCTTTATGCCTTTCCCCATATGCTTCCTTCAGCTCAAAGTTACCCTTTTCTCCACGCCAAGGAGAAACTTGTCTTAAGGTGCACCCCAATTTCCTTTACTTCTCTTCGCTTTTTTGAGCCTTACTTTTTATTCCTGTTCTACCACTCCTCTTTTCCTTCTCTTTCAGGGACACAAATTTTCAGGCAGTGCTTGATTTGTTGGGTATTGTCTGGGAGGTGCGGCCCACCACCACCTGATAGCTTTGGAGCTGGCTGTGCCCCTTTGCTCTTACATTTCTGTTCCATCCTCTGGGCTTTGCTAAACATCACCAAAACCTACGCAGGGAGGGGGGAGTAGAACAGCCCCTGAAACTTTGGAAGCAGTGTGTCAAAATGAGCCAAAGCTGTGCTTTGATACCCAAACAGTACTGCCTAACTGAGCATAATATTTTGCAAACTCTGACAAGCAGACCTTTATGGTAGCAAAAATCCCACTGCTTTTGCTGAAGCTAGGAGGTCTCGTCCCATGTCAGGCCTTCTTGTCATGTGCTCTAAGAAATGGGTACTAGCAAACTGGTTTAGATAAAGCAAGAACTGCTTTTAAACTGAAGCTTTGTTGTGGCCCAGAGATTTTTTCCTAATTAGCTTTGGAAAAACTCCTGTTAACTTTCATTACTTTTTCTGGTTTCATACACCTGTGGCTTTGCTGTGCATCCCGAAGGATAAGGATCAAACTATCAGCAGCAGGGTGCTGCTTGTTACAATTCAGGCCTGCCCCAGCAAAGGTGGGAAGGAAACTTTTTGATAGAAACACATTTTTGGTGCAGTTCTTGTGCCTGTGGTTTAGCCTTTGGGCTTGGGCGTGACTTTCTGGGTGGAGCTCCCAGACTTTCTGGGGTCACTGGGGTGGTGCACACCGTCAACTAGAGACCATCAGCACTAGGAAGAGAAGATGAAGAGATAATCTTCAACTCCCTGTTTCTGCCCTGGTTTGCCCATATTTCATGGCCTATCTCCATTTGATCTGTACATTCCTGGTGGCATACCCCCTTGAAAAAGTATCCCTCTGTTTGTTTTGTCCTATACTCTTGAGGAGGAGCCTCCTACTTACTGAAAGCAACGTCTGCAGCCTGGCAGAAGGAAGGCACGCGCTGTGCTTTCCCCTCCACCCGACTTGGGCCATCCCTGGGCTTCTTCCATCACCCAGAAGGAAAGGGCACGATGTGCTCTGCCAGCACAGGGGCCAGGCTGCTGGCAGCCAGGACCGGCAGCCAAAGGCGAGGCGTCACATCGTCGCAGGGTCTGTAAATACACCACACATCTTTTTATTGTTGTGTCATAATCACAATGTTCCTTTAATGTAGTTTGTTTAACTGGATGACTTCAGTGCTAAAAATAAGTGGATCTTGCTGTTTCCAGGACAACCACTATCCCAACGGCTTATCTCGGCGCCTCTCCTCTGTCAAAAGGGTGTTCTAAACAGAGCTGGCCATGAATATTAAAAATGAAGCATGCACACAATAAAGCATTCCCTGGGAAGAGCCCCATGTTTTAATGCTATACGTTATGCTAATAGGACAGTTGCCTCTCAGAGAGGTGCTTAATTCAAAAGTGGCACAGTGTGGGGTGAGATTGCAAGAAAGCAGGAATGTAATGTGTATTTCTTTATTCTTTTTCCTTTTTTTTTTTTTTTAAATTAAATCTCTCTGGTGCTTGGAGTGGCTCACTAGGCAGCACTTTCTGCCTCTAGCCCAGAAATCCATAAATTGAGACCTTGCATGTGTGTTCTGAGCCCACAAAGTGGGATGGCTGCAGGGGGACAGAGCTGTTGCCTGGCAGGTGGCACCTGGTGGCAGGGACAGCCTGGCTGCCTCTGTGGGCATGAGAGTGCTGGTGCCTCTTACACTGAGCCAGGGAAGAAACAGCTTGCACAAGTGATGCCTGGTTTTCTGAAACTGAAATTCAGCTGCTCTCAGGAGTAGAGATGAATTGCTCATTTGGAGGAGTCAGGGAGATTTAAAAAACCCTCCTAGCAAGGAAATGGTTGCATTATTACACGTCTGCATTCCTCCAGCTTTTTATTCTCTATTCCCTTTTTCTTCCGCCTTCCCTCTCAAACAAAGAAAAAAGCCTTTAAGAAAAAATCAGAAGAAGCCTTAGGAAATCAAAGGGGTCGTTTTTAAACTCTGTATCTGGACAAAAAAAAGAGGAGATAATTTAGCCAGTAGGATTGGTTTTCAAGTACAGGCTGAGCGGAGGCTGAATACTGAGCAGTAGCGCTCCTGCAAGAACTGGTGAGACCCATGTCCAGATCATATGTTTTGAGTGAAGCAATTGGTTCATTATTAATCAAACTGTTTGGTTCCATGATTACAAAGAAATGTTCAGTGTTACTGACTCAATACAGTGAAGTTGTATACAAAGACAGCCACCTCAGCAAATGCAGCCTCATCTCCTCCAACAATATTTACCGAAAGAAAATAGTAAATTAGTTTAAAAATATTGTCCATTTATTTCTATCTCTTCAGTTATATTTTTAACAAAACTTTCTATTTACCTGAAGGCAAATTTCTGTAGTAATTGGCATGAGAGCAGTGAGCTAGACCCTCAGATGTTACACACTGACTAGGTTTCACTGCCCAGAATTTAATTTTAATCAGATGACGATCAGGCTCGTTGTTTGGAGACCCTCTGAAAACCTTCAGTTGTTTATGAGAGCTGACAGCAAATACAACTGTTCAATCCTTATGCACTGAACCCAGAAATTTTCAAGGTGACTGACTTGGCTGCAGGACAGCTGCCATTTTATGGAGTTAGTACAGAAGGCTTCAGAAAAGAAGTGGATCTTGAGCTCCCACTGAGACTTATTGTCTACTTCTTAATATTTTGTTGCTTTTATTTTTGCTCTCAAAACTGGTTCTGACTCCCTATGGATGTTTAATTTTCTTCATGTAAACAATGTAGCAAAAATACTTGCCCTCCTTTGGTTTGAAAATTTGGACTGTGAATCTCATATAAACAAAGGGACTGAATTTTTTTGATACCTTTCAGATTTATAGTTCTAGCCACAACCAGAGCTCGAAAAGTGAAGGCATGTGAAAAATAATGTTACCTGGATGCTTTAAAGTGTCAGAAAAAGCAGATTCCAGGGAGGTGCAAAGTCCTCTGGAGGTAATGCATGCCTCAGCTCACTGAAAGTATCTTACTTTGGCAGGTTGTGTCATGTCAGAGTAAATAATGCTGAAATGCATTAAAGAATCTGAAGACAGGATCTATCTTCAATAAGGAAGATCTGTATCACACCACTATTCGCTTTTATCTGTGTTGATGCAGTAGAGGGTAATTCTTCTGAACACATCAGAAATGCATATCTGGGCACCCTAAAAACAGACAGCTCTGGGGAGAGGCTCTTGAAGGGAGATGGTTGGTATAGTCCAGGTGAGAGGGAGATGAACTTCACGTTCTGAAGTGCCATTCTATGTGATTTGTTGCAGGGTAGGGGGGGGGAATAAGGGAATTTCAGATATTGACATGTCATAGGTGATGATGGTAGGAGGGTACAACTTTGGGCACAATACTATATTTTAACATGTAGACAAAAATTTCTGGTGCAATGTCCATTGTTTTCAGTGGACTTCTCTCACCTCAGAATAAGGGGGATTTTGACACTCTGGTTCTACTGCAGCAGCAGGACCATGGCAAGAAGAGGTATGGGCACACACACACACAAATAAAAATATATATGAATATTTCTGTATGAATATTTCTATATGAATACAGACGGAGTCCCAGCAACCCTGTGAGAGCCAGTCAGCTTCAGGAGGGACCAAGCAAATGAGAAAGAAGAAGGAAGAAGAAGACAAAGGAGGAGACAACATTGCATTTCATTCTGCCCATTCTGCCTCTTCCTGAGATTCAGACAGATTTGAGACAGCCCATGTTCCCCCATCACTGAGCGAATGACCTGTTCCCTCATCTGAGATATTAATAAAGTCAACTTGCCTTTTTGGAATTAAGGAAAGAAATGCAGATGTTGAGTTGAACTGACAGCCCTTCAGGAAGCCTTAAAATCCCCCAACTTTTTTAAAAGAGGAAACGAGGTTTGCAATTAGTGAACAACAGCAGGTTAAAGCATCCAATTGCTATTAACGCAATTATAGTTAAGGTTGTGATAGCTCTAGTGTCTTCTTGAAGACTCAGACCTCCATTTCATTAGGCCATTCAGTGCTTTTTTAATATTGCTTCTAGCACTTAGTAAAAGGAAACATAAATTTTGGACTGAAAATCCTGCAGATATGGCTCATATGCTCTGGAGTGTGACTGTACATGTGTCTGGGGTGGGACTGGAAGGTATTTGAGAAACCTTTTGGTATGTCCTGGAGAGTGCATAGCTTGGTGCAGCAGAGCAGCAGCTTCAGCAAAGGTGCTGCAGTGACTCTGCTTTGCAAATCAGAGCTTACACATAAATACTGGGTTAATGCATCTGACAGGAGCAGTGTAGAATAACAAGACTATCTCGGTACACTGAGACTACACGGTCTCCAGTGCTTGATCTAGCTGAACGTGTGTTGTCTCTCTGCACCTTCCATACGGCAGACACTTTAAAAATTCAGTGGTTTAACAGGTTCTACTGTTTCCACCTAAATTCCTCTTCTCCAGGGTAAGGAGTGACCCTTTGAATCTTTCAGCTGTAAATAGCAAAGGGCAAATCAGTGTCCACCTCAGGCTGCAGCCTTTACCCTCCAGCCAGGCAGCACTTTGAGTCCTTTCCATCCAGTCATTTGTTTCTACAAAACCCATTGGAAATTAAGAACTCCATGAACTGGGACTAGCTGGGCTCAAGCGTGCCTGTGGGTTCTATGATTCAGGCAGAAAGACAGATGGACAGAAAATAGTGAGCTTTGCCATCAATTGCGTGGAATTTTGTGTGCAACAGCCTTATTTCTCAGTCTTTGTCAGCAAAAAGTATTACAGTGTTTTGAATCTTCTGATGTTTCGTCCATGCCCACCATCCATTACTTCTTCTCACCCATTGTCCTTTAGAGCAAAATAAGCTCACAGAAGTCCTCTCAATGGGTGGCTAATATTCAGGCCTAAGGCTTCAGTGCATTTGGGGTTTGGATCCTGGCTGTGTTGCTGACGTGATTTATGGTATTTACTGTTCAGATTGAAATGCCAAAGACATCCATCATGCTGTACAAAAAGGCCATTACATCCCTTCCTTCTCCAAATCATGTCTGAAGAGGTATTTTTGGTCAAGTATGCCAAGCAACACACTGCTTAGCTGAAAAAAATGGGGCTCCATACACAGAAAAAAAGGGTCATCGAGATCACAGCACATACATCGTAAATAATAAGTTGCTTTTCCTACAAAATGCAAAAGAAATGCCAGATAAACTTATTTTGTTCTATTAATCTCAGTTGAATTCGGCAATTATTTTGCTGTAGTATGTTCAATCATTTTAAAATATCTTTACTTGTGCAACATTTTATCTTAGCACAGTCAGTCAGATAGGTAGAAAGACTGACTGATTTTTTTCTCTTTCTATATTGAATGCTAAGTAGAGGCAAAAATGGACAAAATCATCATTGAAACAGAGACACAAACAGTATTTTCCAAGCTAAGTGCAAAGAGGAGCCAGCGTATCTGCCTTTCAAACAAGTAAGGGAAATTACTGTGGAAGGACTGCTCTGACTGTCGTTCCTGGGAAAGGGCAAAATGGAAATTGCTGGTTTGCTATTCAAGTGCATCACCTAGCGCAGCAGGGTCTTGGTCCTCTCAGAAATTCTCAGGAAGGCTGCCAAGAAAATAGATATTCTTTGCCATTTCTATTCATTTTCCTGAAACATCTTCCATCCAAAGGCTTTTGAGGGCCACATCCTGACCACGTAGCAGAAACATCCTACAGGGAAGGTGCTCCAAGTGTCCAGTGCCCTGAACATCAGGACTGGGAGGTGGGCAAGATGTGGAGCAGCTATCTAGCTGATGAGTCTCAGGTAGGTGCCTGTGGTGAGAGGTGGTTATTTCTACCTGGCTGCTCCTGTTGTGGCTGTGGAGCCAGGAGCAGCAGATGTAAGGAATGTGCTTTCTTTCTGTGTGCTGCTGCAGATCTGGTTGCCCAGAAATGATTATTCACCCTATACTTCTGACTTAAATTTTGTCTAGATTAGGCCAGTTTTCAAATCCGGAGCAGCCCCACTGGCAAAGAGATTTTTGAGGGACAAAATTCCTCAGCTTCAATTATAACTTCCTTGTGCAGTAAGGCATGAGTATACACAGACACCCCCCAAACACCTCCAAATACAGCATACTACCTGCTGTGAGGTTAAAGAGGCAGCTTGCTAACAAAATTTTGTGATCACATTCTAATGAAAGGAATAAGTTTCTTACAAGTTCCAAAGATCATGAAGCAGCTGCATAGTGAAATCTGCACGCTACCCATCTGAAATGCCAAGGCTTTTTGTGCCTTACCATGCATGGCAGCTACCTGGCCATTCTGCCTCAGGAGCCAGCACTGCCAACTTCCCAACACAAGTCAAGTTCTACCCAAGGAGGCAGGAAAACAAAGCCACGATGGCACAGCCTTGTGACAACAACAACACGAGTGGTGAGGCGGAGCATCTCATTTCCTCCCCCTCCTTGAGTCTGCAAAGATGAAGAAGGCCATGGAAAGGGACACCTGATGGTCCCATTATCCTGGCAGCTGCACCTTGCTGTTAGGGTCATCACACTGGAAAAAGGCCATGGACAAGAAGGAACTGGGAGTCACAGTGAAGACATGCAGGCCCTTAATGGTGTGGTGGGGAAGTGGAGCCAGGAGCTAACAATGTGTTAAAAATCTGGCATGCTCCTTTTACACTTGGTCCTGGAGCTGGGAAACCAGAGCATGCACTCAGGCTGTTGTCACAGCCCATGGAGATGTATTGGGGTGAGTTAACAGCAATGTAGGGGAAAGCCATCCTTGAGAAGCTGCTTAAAAATATGCTCTGATATCAGATGAAAGTCCCTAAGCCTTGCTTGAAAGCCTGGGCTCACTACTGAGGAACGTTTATGGGTTCATCTCCAGGGCTGTGGTGGTGATCCCTGCTGCACATGCTGTGTCTCTGTTAAAAGGGAGCTGTGAGGGGGAAGAGGAGTGGTGTGCTTTGCCATTCCGAGGGATGTGTGAGATTTCACTTACTCACAAGTGGTGCAGATGAAAATGGAGGGTATAGACATGTCTGTGGTGTTTTGAGGCCTATTGGCAATCGATTTGGGAAAATGCAGGTTTCCAGATGTCTGCAAGTTCTGGTATGTGTGCTGTAAACCAAAGGTACAATAGCGGATGAGGTGTCTGCTCTCAGTGCAAACATTTTTCCTACTTGCATTGTGCCAGGATGCTTTACTGGCTTTAATCATCACAAGGTAGAAAGCTGGTGAGTAAAGTCTTGTCACTTTATGGGTTTGCCTGAAATTGAAAGAAAAGAAAATGTAGCAGACCAAAACCGTTCAATCTGGAGCAAAGTTAAGAGAACGAGCTAACGAAAGAAAGGCAGTTGTTTAAAGGTGTGAAACTGCTGAAGAGAGCCAGGATACAAGGGGTTATCCACAGGCCTGGCCAAGTTAAACAAGACAAGCTGGTGACTCAGGGAGGCTCCACCTCCAGTGTCATTCATAAACCCAGCCTGTCCCTGGGCAGCCACTCAGCTTTGATTGTGTCTTGTTTAACTTGGCCTTTGGATGACTAACCCTTCCAAAAATTGGCTCTTTGTACAGGTATCACACCTAAAAACATCTGATCCTCTTTTATAGGTGCAAAGTACTGTTTTATTTAATTTCTTTGTGCTGCCTGCCTGCATCATTGGGTTTGGGTTGGTCCTACAAGGGACAGGCATGTCTCTCACTGGCAGAAGATGGTAGATCCAGCAGTGACTAAGCTGACAGACTTGGAGAAAAGTCCCCAAAACGTTCATCTCTTCCTTTGTAGCCTGCAGGCTATAGATGGCATCTGGAAGACAGTGGCAGAAGTTTACCAAAAAAACACAGAGGGGAGTCCAATTTCAGAACTGAGATCCAGATGCCAAGGCCTTGAAGACTCGTGTCAGGTGATATCCTTGGGAAAGGTTGTTTTGCAGTGTTTTGGTGGCTATATAGAACAAGTAGTGTCAAATATCACCAGCACCTAAGAAGTTGTTTTCCCTCCCGAGATTATGTGATAAAAATGAAGCTATTTCGTTTTCAGCGATATTTTTCACGAATTTAATGAGAAGAGGTTCTATTAATAACAAATCAAAAAGCACTTTCTGGAGCTCAGCACCAGCACTGTGCTGCTCCCTGAGTTTGCAAACTGTTTCGAGCCTCTCCAATGTTTTAACTAAGCCGAGAAAAATGAGCATGAACTTTAGAGCAGCAAATTTGAAACTTACATTGGATGTTGCCATTTTGGGAGCAGTTTATCACCTCCATAGGGTGGCTGCTCAGGCTCCTCAATACCCATATCTTAGCAAAATCCACTGGCACCTCGGACTGCAGGTGCTGAGCCACAGCTCTTGGTATCAGTGCTGGGGTGGACCATTGCCACTCCACTGCCACTGAGAGCTTGTGGCACGGCTGACTGTGACCTCGTTCCTACAGCTCAGTGCTGTCTGTCAGGTAGGTACTAGCTTAGCATGAAAGCTGTCTTAGCCCTCTGCAACATGACTTGATTTCTATTGCCATGGCAGTGAGATGAATAATCTTTGATCCACACTGATCTTGGCTCTAGGAACACCCACTGGCTTGATTTACATCAACATGGTGGCAGGCCGCAGGGGTGGTTAAGGTGACCTTCAAGGCAGCCTTGCCTGCTGAAGGCAAGTCCTGTGCAGGCTCCTGCTCCTTCCTCTGCCCTCATGAGGACAGCAACAGGCTGAAAGATGACTTAAGAGCTCCCCATGCAATATTCCTTCCCTGGGGGTGTGACATACTCTCCCTGGCTGAAGCCAGGTGCAAAAAAATCCCCTTTTCTGTGAGATAAGATGAGCTGAGAGCCACCACTGCAGGAATGCTCCAGTCTGTGAATCACCACTAGAGGCTTCTCAACGCACTTGTGGAGTGAGAAGCAATGACAGCCCCTATCCCCCACTCTCAGCTGGGAGCTGGGAGATTGCTTGCACATGATGCTGTCATCCTGGGTGGGTCAGCCTCGTGCTAGCAGCGGGCAGGGCCCATCCTGGCTCAGAGCTAAACCTGTGAAGGGTGACATCATGCAGGAGGCACTTCGGGATGCAGCTTCCAGCACGTGTTATTAAGCTAGTCATGGTAGAGGAGGAGCCCCCCGAGGCTGAGTTGGTAAGGTGAAGAATACATTCCACTGTGGTAAATGGAAAGCCTTCAGCCACCTTCGGCTTCGTGTCACAGAGGTGCATGCTGGAAATGGCACAGCAGTGAGATGAAGTACAGCCACCCTCAGGGTCTGGACTCTGCTGTCTCCCTGCCCTGGAGCAACCTGGTATTTATGCTAGGAGCACACAGCTGTAGAAAGCACAGAAAAACCGAGGACCATGCTGGGGATTGCTGAGGATACCATTGCCACAGACTGAGGCACCCTTGCTCTGGGGAAGGGTGTGAATGCCTCCCAGTCCTGCCCTGAAGCCCAGCTTGCCTGCCCTGGTTCATGGTTTGGGCCGTAGTCTGCATGTAATTACCCTATTCCACCCTTTTCCCACAATGATTACCAGATGCCTCTGTCCACTGCTTATCAAAATAGGTGCTGCTCTTCTCCAGGAGGTCACATCTACTACAGGGCATTCTTGTAGTTGGAAAGCTTGAGGGCAGCAGCCCTTCCCTTGTGTCACCTTCAGATGTCACAGGCCACAAGATTTTCAGAGTCACGGTGCTCAGGAGCTGAGGACCAAGAAGGGTTGATAGCTCAGCTGCTCTGGAGAGCAAGTCCCCATATCACCAGTGCTGGCATCTGCCCTTCAGGAGAGGAGGGACCCATGCAGAGGATCCTGCCGTGGGCAAGGGAATGAAGGGACAGCCATGTATCAGGCAGTCTGGGAGGCAGAAGTTCAGATCTCAAGAATCAAACTAAAAGAAAACGAGCAAATAAAACATCATTGCTTAGGCTTCAGCCAGGAACCCAGGACAGTAAACAGTGGAGGCTGGAAAGCCAATATATTCCACCCTGGGGGAATTGACTTTGCTTGAGCCAAAAGGAAAGAAATTAATATAAAATAAAGAGCAAAGATGAAAGCCACATATCGTGAGCCCAAACTGCCACGTCCATGATTGGCAGTTCACATATTACATTTTATAGCATTCCTCTTCTCCTCCCTCTGTATTTTCTTTCTCCCCATTTCTCTGCTGACAGCTCATGCACACGCCTTGTGCTGCACAAATAAGTGCTCTGCTCCTCCCTCGCATCCGGCTCAGGCTTCATGCCAGCCCTTCCCAAGTTCACAGACCACCCCACCGTCCAGACTGCATGCAGAAGAGACAGCAGGTCAAGGTCTGAGTTGTCACAAGTCCACCGAAAAGATTTCCTGTCATGTGCAAATAAGCCCAACTCCTCTCCTCTGGCTTATTTGGTTTTTACTGAATCCGGTCAAATCACGATTTCCCCCTTCTCTTTCAATAAACAATCAGCCCGTGTCAACTTGATTACGAGCTGCTGATGCAGCATTGTTGAATCCAAGCCCTGAGTGTATGTTTTGGCAAAACCAGCGCTATTTTCAGCTAGGCGTGCAAGGTGGCTTGCCAAGAGGCTCAGCTTTCCCAGCAGACCCAAGGTGGGCTGGAGGCAGGGCTCCCACTGGCTGCCTGGGCAGCAGGGCCAGGGGCTGGGTCTGCACGGCTCTGCACTGGCAATCCTGGCAGGGCGTGCACCACATTGCTGCTCCTCCTGAATTGATCCAGAGCAGTATCTCAGCAGGATCAGATACACAGAGCAGGGAGAGCACAAAAAACCCCTGTGCCTGTTCTGACCACTGAGGGCAGCCACTTGTCATGTCAGCTCCCAAGGAGGTTTGTGTTGCCTACATGAAATTCATGGAACCCTTTTGCCTCTCTGTTCAGTGTATGTTTCTGGTGTAGGAGCTCTGAGAGCCCTGAGCTGCGCAGGAGTTGAGGAGCAGGGTTTACACTTTCTCCACACCAGGGCAGGTACCCTGCAAGTCAGCTCATTTACGCTCAGACAGCACAACCTTCACACATTTCGTCTCTTTAAAGGGTATTTATTTCTTTGCAGGACAATGGTGTATCCCTATCCTCCATTTTCCTCTGGGACCACTTATGCTTTTGGCGTCTATTTTCCCTGTTGCTGCTTTCTTTTGGATGCTCTGTTTCCCATGGATTCAGTGGCCATAGGGGCCAGGTCTGTGAAACACAGCAGTGAAGCAACAGACACAAAAATGAATTGTAATAGGATTTAGGCAGTGACTTCACACTTCTCCCATGACGTCCTTCTTGCAGAAGTCTCTTTTCCCCACGTGGAAGGACAAACTTGCTCCCTACTTATGTTGATAGCATGCAGATTCACAAACTGGCTGTCTACAGCATTCTTTTTTTTTTTTTATTTCTAGCGAAATCACCTTTTTTTTTTTTGCCTGCAGCGATGCTGTAGCAGCAGAGCCCCTCGGGTGGTTTGCAGTGGGCAGGGCTGGCAGCTGTGGGCAGTGGCAGAGCCCGCTGGTGGAGGGGTGCTGCCCTCGGCAGAGCTGTGCAGGGGTGGCCGTGCGCGTGTGTACCTGCACACGAGTGCCTGGCTGTGCCGGAGACTGCCCGTGCCTGTGCCTTCATCTCCTCTCGCTGAATTCCAGAGGCATTACGTGTCCTGCGGAGAGAAGGAGCTATTTATGCCACAGGCACAAATAAATCCCTCGAGCATTTGCAGTAGCACAGGTTGCTTAGGGCCTGAGCTCAATCCCACTCCGGACAGGGACAAAATCTGCCTTTGGTGGGGGGTGGGTAGGGGCTGCGGTGCCGGGATGCTGCTGGGAAGGACACAAGGACAAACATACAGGCAAGGTGTCTGCTGCCTCCTTATGAAGCCGTAAGTTGTGTTATTTACTCGTCACAGCTGGCACAAGCCAGGGGGGTGTAATTCTGCCTCCTCATTACACAAGAAGCTTGAACGAGTGAATGTTTGTATACAGCTGAGACAAACACACCAGCACCTCTTCTTGTGTGTGGACTTGACTCAGTAGAAAGCAATGGCTTACTGGCTCATGAGAGACATGTGGTGCAATTACCAAAATGAATTTTTTAAAAAATGCATTTGCTGCACACTTAAATAAATATACATTGTTATCCCATGTTTCAAAAGAAGGAGATTGTACCACTGCTTTTCTCAAGGGCAACAGGATGCCACCAAGTAACACCTGCACAGAGCTTACTGCTGGTGTGCTTTAGAAATAGCTGGTGCAATTTATTAACTGGCCTTTAGATACAGATGATGTAGGTATTCAACAGCTGAGCAAGAGTCGGGGGAGAGAAACAGGCATTTCTGTGTATGGGTTACTCCAAACTGGAACACACCTCTAACATCAGGCAAATGAATTGCACTTTACTGGTGCCCTCTTCTTTCTCTTGACTCCGAAAGTACTCCTGAGATAAAGTTAACACTGCAAATTTGAAAGTGTGCATGAAGCAATTTTATTCCTGGTCTTTCCTGGAAGACTTTGATGACCATAAGCCTGTGACATGCAAAACCTCCCTCATTTTTCAAACCTGGCTTTTTTCCCCTGTCTTCGTTGCCTGAGTGACACACTTGTGTTCTGGCTGATTCACCACTCCCATGGCTATTTCCCAGCATGAAATTGCTCTCAGCGAGTGATGAATGAGTGCTCTGCCTTAACTCTGCCAGAGCAAAGGGCACAGCCACCATACACACCACAACTTTCGGAGTATGATGGATATGAGCTTTTACAGAAATCTTTATTACCTCACCTTCCTCACCCTTGGAACTGAGCTTCTCATGAGCAGTTTTCAATTTAATTTACTTTCTTAAGAAGAAAGAAAAAGGTAGTAAATCAAGAGTGATTTTGTTACAGTGATTTTAAGTTGGTGTCAAACCCAGTGGTGAGGTGCAATGGGCTGCTGAGCCAGGCAGAGTATTGGCACATTGCTGGACAAGCAGGGAAGGCAATGGCATTCAGACTGCTTTTGGTGCAGCTGTAGGACTGCACCCATGGCAAAGGCTGTTTTGGAAACAAGCTGGCTTTACAACTGCTGTAAGCATTTGCTCTTCACTGGAACTCGGTATACAAAATCTGGCACACTTTTTAAAAAACAAACAAAATTAAGAAAAAAAACCACCAGCAAAAAAAGAGACTGGTCTTGTTTTCTGTTGTTGTAATAACAACAGAACTTAGTAAAACAGAGGAAACAAAGTCCTCTGGTATTTAGTGACAACAGCTTCTCAACAAAATCTGGATGAGACTGTTGCACTGTAAAGTTAAATGGCAGGGCTAGGGTGGGTGGAAAGCAAGTGAAGAAGGCAGCTGTAGAGGAAAAGCATGACCAGGCTAAAGCTTTTGAAGATGTCAGATTGGTTCTTGGCACAGTTGTCAATCTTGTATGGGACTTTGGCCATCATTTGTAAAGGTGAAACAAATTTTTAAGTTCTTTAGGGTCTGAAGTCAGAAACAGTCCTATGTGTGTTTTCTCCAGGGGAAACCTGGCTCTGAAGAAAGCTGCTGTGGTTGAAGGTTGATGCACAGGGCTTATGCTGTGACACTGTAACTACCAGAAAGCTGCTCATGTTCTCCAAAATGCATTTACAAAGGCTTTACATGGCATGTGTCTAAAATTACGGGTGCAATTTTGGCTTTTGTCCTCCAAAAATGAAGTGCAAGTGTCATTCATGTGTGGGACTGGATTTTAATAGCCACAAGCATCCAGGGTTTGGGTTTACTGCAGTAGGAGTGGGAAAGAAGAGGAGCTTGAAGCACAAAGGGACAAGGAATGGACAGCTATGAATCTGAAGGCAGATAACACACTAACATCATAACGCAATGATGTTAACAAAGCCCTGAAACCCGGTCTCACCTGGTCACTGGGGCCAGACGCCTCGGACAGGTCGATCCTCCTGGCCATGCTGTGGAGTAAACGGTGCCCTTGCTGCAGGGCTCAGCACAGAGGCGTGGGGCCAAGGGAGGATGCCAACACCATGGGAGCCAGGGCTGCTGGAGCACGGCTGGTGTGAGCACACTGTGGCACTGGAGCCAAGGCTTTCTCACTGCAGGAAAGAATCTCTGCTGCAACAGTGTGCCTGTGGACCCTCAGTGGAAATTGTGTCCAGCACTGGCAAGACAAAATACCACAAATGGATTAAGTTGTCAGGCTGCTCATTTACTTTCATACACACAATGGCTGTCTTGAGCAAACCCCATTCTGTTTAAGCTCAGGGCCTGTGCTGCTCATTCTCTGTGCTAAAACTAGATAAACTGAGAAAGTGTCTAGCCTTCCATTTAGCTGAGAGCTGAACTTCTAGACAATGCATCAGGTGCTTGCACATTCTCAGCTGCAGTAGTGGATTTGTCAAAGCGTATATTCAGCAAAGGGTTCAAGGGTTTGCATCAGGGATAGGTGACTTCCAGGAGGCTGTGCAAAGAGTTTGGGGGTGAAAACTCTCTGTACTCCAAGGCTGAGGTAGGGGGCCCATGACATTATCTTGGGTCTTTATTCAAAGCTGTCCAAAACTCTTGGTCAAGAAATCATAGAATCATAGACTGGTTTGGTTTGGTTTGGTTTGGTTTGGTTTGGTTTGGTTTGGTTTGGAAGGGACATCACAGATCATCTAGAACCAACCCTCGCTTCCATGGGCAGGGACACCTCCCACAAGACCAGGTTGCTCAGGGCCCCATCCAACCTGTCCTTGATCACTTCCAGGCATGGGTCATGTACCACTTCTCTGGGCAACCTGTTCCAGTACCTCACCATCCTCTGAATAAAGATTTTCTTCCTAGTATTTAATATAAATCTTTCCTGTTTTAGCTTAAAACCATTCCCCTTTGTCCTATTCCTATGCACCCTTATAAAAAATTCCTCTCCAGGTTTCTTGTAGGCTCTTCATCACATGACAGGGCTTTCTGCTTGGCTGTCCGGTATTTACAAATTCTGAGAGTCTGGATATTCTGCAATTCGAGTTTCTGGATGAGAAAGGCACCTTTTGGCTCACAGCTATGGCTGTCCTTAAGCACTGCAATGATGGGTGTGAAGAAAGAGTTGAGTGATGAGCAACCAAAGCATAGTTGGCAACTTAGATGAGTTTAGGTGAGTTAATGCACTATTAATGCACTAGCAGGCCCAGACATATTAATATCGAGGTTCCTTGAAATATCTTACATGCTTGGCTCTCTCCCCAGCCAGTGATGTTAATGCCAGCCTCTAGGGACAGCATTATGGACTGATTTTGTCACCCCTGACCTTCGGTTTGCTGAAAAACTGCCTGGTCTCCAGGAGTTTGCCTCCAGGGTTTGCTAGGGAAGGAAGCAGGAAAGAGCATCCATATCATACTCCAGCCTTGCTACGCTGTGCTAACTCAGATATTTTCGTTAATTGGCGCTGTGCCTAATCAATACCTTGTTTAGAGGGCAGGGAAGGAAAAAAGCGTAAAAACCTCTGTTTAACAAAGAGCACTGACAGACCAGCTAAGCATCCTTCACCTAAAAACTAGTCATGAAATGAACAAACCAGGAGAGAACAATCTGATTCTCATGCAAATTTTTGCCCTGAGAGACGAATTTGTGAGCACAAAGCCCGATCAATAGCTAATGGTCACTTGCATACCCTAGACTATCTCAAAGCACCTCTGAAACATCAGTGCAAAGCATTTTGCTAATCAGGACTGGTCCCTTCCACCCTTTCCTGTGCAGGTAAGTGGTATTGGCCTGCAGAAAGGAAAACTGCAGGTTGCAGCCTCTATCAAATGAAGAATCACAGCCTCCAGAGAGGAGCACCAAATGCTCTCACAGCCACACAGTGCTTGAGAGGAGCAAGGAGAGTAGCAAATGACTTGCTAGAAATCATACAGGAAAACAGCAGAAAGGTTTGAAAGAGTTAACCAATGTTGTGTCACCCTCTCAAATGTCTCTCAAAGCTGGTCTAAGGGCATCTCCTGAAGAATTCACTGGGATTATTTGCTTAGTCTAAGATGTCAGGGTGGTACAGCTTCATGGCTCCAGAGATTCAGCATTTGGAAGGCAGGTTTGGTATCTGAGTTGTGCCAAGTACACCCATCTCTCCTGTGTCTGACTCCAGGCATGCTTTAACTCCCTCTCCTCCACAGCCTGCAAAGTATTGGCTTCCCCCTAGAAGCAGCCACATCAGGGTGCAACACTTGTTAAATTGGTGAAAATTTGTAACAAACTCCTGCTTTAGTTGTTTGAGGAATACATTTCAGCACGCCTCACTGGGAAATGTGAAGGGTGATGCAGACAGCAAAAAGCTGAATGAAATTGCTGGTCTTTACTGAAGATGCTGAAGGATAATAAGCAGAAAGCCACTCCAAAGAGGTGCTCCCAAGGATCTAGTTCATCTGCTTGATTCCAAATATGTATTTTTCCACTGGAAGAGTTTTTATGATGTGCATAACAGAGGTGTAATTTAACAGTCACAGGAGCAGGAACACCAGTGATGATGAATTACACCAGTTCTGGATTTAACAGCCCCTCCGTGCCTTGTGCCAGCAGAGTGGTAAGGAAGAAACTGCTTCCCAGAATGGCCCATCACACTGTGGGCTCACCGGGCAGTGTGGGGGCAGCATGAAGATGTCATTCAAGGGGTACCATGATGGCTTTTCTCCTGAGGGTCAGTGTTAGGGCTGTGGCATGGGAAGCTGTGGCAGTGGCATTGATCCACTTGTCCTAGGTTTCAACTTGTGCAACAAGGGATCAGAAATACCCCATTATGTTGCAATATGCTAGCAGAGGCAAGGCCACTTAGCAGAAGGGGCATTTGTTTTTGGCCTTTGCTTGTTCTGCTCTCAAGGACCTCCTCCTAAAAATGTGGTCAGCAATTCCTCCCCTTCTCTTCATCCCTGTCTGCAGCTCAGGGATGAAAAGAGATGAGGGTGGCATGCTAAAATCCCAGGCTTTGCTTTGGGCAGGTTTTTTATTTGGTCTGTTGTTGATGTAGAGCCCTGTGCTTGAATGTTCCCTTCTTCTCCCAGAGATGACATCCTCTGGTGTCATGAAGGGGCTTTTCTGTCTTCGTGGTGGCAGCGACGGGTGCTGGCTGGATCCGACCCCGAGGGAAACAGGTGCTGGCTCAGAGCTGCCCATGCCCGAGCCAGGGTGTCCTCAGCCAGCATCACCCTGCTGCACTTCCCTCTGAATCTCAATGAGCACCTTGGGATGTCAGGGGCAGATGGGATACACTGATTACTTGGGTCCTTCCTATTTTGGGACATGACAAGCAGTTCGTTTCCCCCCTCTCCTTTCATGTTCACACAATGCCTTACACTGACCTCCCCTACACACATTTATCTGCCAGGCAGGGTAATAGAGAAGCACCCAGGGAGTCTCCAAGGCTTTTGCAGGGGTTTGATATTGCTGAGCTGTGAATGCAGCGAGAGGCAGCATGTGTAGCTAATCCTATGATACAATAACCAGTCCTTCGTGGTGGATGTCAAATTTACTAAACCCATTATTGTTTATTGTTTGCCTGTGTAATGATGTGCGTGGGACTTTGGCCAATTTGGAAATATTAATAAACATGACAGCATTTCAGTAATGCACCAGACAGAATCCTCCCATTGCTCCCAGGAACACTAACACGGTATGTTCATAGATGGAATGAAAGGGAGTTTTCTTTTGAAATTAAAAAAAGGGGTTTCTATTATCTAAGCTAAATAGCAGAAGAGTTCACTAGGTTATTCGCACTGGCACGCTCTAACTGCAGGCGGGTTCATAAGCTTCTCTCCGAAGTAGCAAAATTAGATCAGTGTAAGGGACAAGGAAGCTGGCATTAGCCCGTGCTGTCACTGAAAGGAAGGCTTGTCTATGAGGAGGAATGGGCTGGTGCTTTACAGGGCACTTAGCTCAGGCAAAACTGAGCAGCCAGTTTCATCTCAGCCTTATCTCCCTTATGGACCAGGAGCCTTTTGGCTGTGGCTCTTTTATTCCTCTAGGCCCCCTGTCTGGTGGTACATCTGTGTTGCTAGCACTGCACAGGGGGGTATTCAAAAGTAACCACCCGTGAATGTTTATTTCCCAAAATCAGTCTATCTGACCTGCACCAGGCAAGCTCCCTCCTGCCCTTCCAGCTTGAGTCTGTGACATCACAACTTTTTGGTAATGGCCTATTAATCACCTACTGCCTGACGCTGTGAATTCTGTCTGCTTTCCTCCAGGATATTTCATCATCTGCAAGCAGGACTTGGACCAGGCAGGGATGCCTCCATCCAAGCTCCTCCAGATGCCGCTGCTCCGAGCTTTGCCAGAACTGCATGGTTTCTGTGCGTGCCATTGTAGCGGGGTGATGAACAGCTTGGCTGTGAGCACGTGGAGTGCAAACCCTGGCAAAAACCTGGCCCAGGCTAGCGAGCGTCCTCACTGCCGTGCAGAGCTGCCATCTGGCAGGTTGGACCTGCTATCCTCACCACTCCAGCTTCCCAAGCCAGCGGCTTTTTTGTTTCCTTTTAAATAAAAACAAATGTTAACCTTGGCCCATGGATGATGCAGCCCGTGGCTACCAGCAGCACCTCTTTGTGCGGGGGTTGCTGGTATGAAGGAGCTTATCTGCACACCACACAGTACCCAAAACCAGCCCCAGTGGATCAGCAATGTGGTCTTTGCTAGGCAATGCAAGGAAAAACATGATCCTCAGGGAGCAACCAGGCAACCAGGCAGCAGTTCGTGGTGCAAAGCATGCTACAAAGTTCTCCATGCCAGTTGGTGCACGGTGAGGCACAGTCTATTTGTCCCTTTGGCACTGCCTGCTGCATCCCAGGAGACATGTGGGATCCCACTGTTGCATTTTGCAGGGAAGGGGCCGCTGTGCTCCCTACTTCCCCACCTGCGAGACTTGCACTGTGAGGGCCTTCGTGTGGTATTAATGTGATGAACCTATTTCTTATTTCAGATGGCTTCACGGGGAAAAAAGTACAAGCAGAATCCAGCTGGGTACAACTGGACAAAATTTGGATGAGGTTTGCTTAATTGTAGCGACAAATTTTTCCATTGCCACGTGGTGTGGCCCTATATGTTCCTTCTCCATCCCTTCCTTACAAGTTGGTCAAAACTTGGAAAGAAGGCATGTGCCCAGGAGCAGCCTCCAGCTCTTGAGGTTGTTCTATAGGATGGGTACAGCAGAAAACAAGAATGTTTGAGCCTGAACCCAAATTTTTGGTAAGAAGAGCAACTGCCCCTTCTGGGTCCCCTTGTTCATTTCCCTTCAAGACACAAGAATGGTCCTGGATGATAGGAATGAAGACAGACCACAGCAGCTGCTTTTGCAGCTGAGGGTAGAGAATCCAGGCAAAGCTCATACATGGGTTTTTGGAGGGATCACATCGAAGCAAGGCAGTGCCAGGGGCTGTGGCTGTGGTACACACCTTGCAGGCTGCAGTGGCATTGAATGACTCTATCACTTGAAACTCCTCCTTGAGAAACGCTGCTGGAAGGAGAAAGGCTCCTTCCTTTTCACCTCAGCACTGATGAAGCTTCCAGGGAAGCACTTTCCAGCATGGACAGTGCCATTTTCCTCCAGCAGTTTGCTGCAGGGGTTTATTAGCTTTTTAGTTGTCCCGATGCAACCATATCTGTCCCTTCAGCACTTTCACCAAGGGCCCATTAGCCCTTTTCTGGTGTCATCGTCTCACAGGTTCAAGATGTTCTGCTTTTCCATGAGGAAGCCAAAATTCAGGCTATAGCATTTCAGGCTACAGGTCCATACACAGTAGGCACAGCTGTCTTCCTTGCTTCTTCCACAACACGCTTCTTTAATTTTTTTGAAGAAAATTTTTTCTGAACGACTTTAGTTTCCTCATTGTCTTCATTGCCTGGGATCATCAAACTCCCCCTCAGCTTCCTGCCTGTCCCACCTGCAAATTCTGCCAGTACCAATAGTCACTCCTTCCAGATTACTGGAGGAAGATGCTGGAAAGTGTCAGATCTAGAAGATGACCCCAGGGAGCCCCACCAGAAGTGCTCCCGTGTGTGCCACCTCCTTTAGTGCCTGTTAGCCATCCAGCCCCTCAACTCTTTCATGCGTTGTCTGGAGCTGTTGCAATATTGCCACTCTCCCCCAAAAGTGCTGTGTGGGACCTAGTGTGGGACCTGGCCTCACCCAGGGATTGCCAACCGGCAGCTACAAGTATCAGTCACTTTTTACAAAATCAACAGAAAATTCAATGAGACCTGTTTTCCATGAAACACTGTTTACCAGCACTGATGCTCTCTCTCTTTTATTTTTGTTGTACTTGAATCCTGTGTCATACTCTGTGTTGTTTGGTCTGGGGCTGATGTCAGATATTTCCACCTTGTCTTTTTCCAAACATTGGCATACATTTAGACCTTCTCCAGGCCGCTGGAAATTTGCTGGCAACCCTGGGGTTATTAAAAATGAATGCCAACAAGCTAAACATCTCCCAGACGGTTCCTTAAGGACTTCAGGGTATGAGATATCTGCACTTTGCAATTTAAAATTGTTTATCCCTAACAGCTGTTGTCTGTCATTCTTCTCAGTGATGCACTGGAGAGCACTTTATCATGCTTATGTCATCTCAACATATCATCTATTTCTTTTCAAGTACAGAACAAAAATATTAATCAAATTATTCTGCATTGTCTTTAGCTGTTTCACCAGCTCAATCTAGAAATGAGCTAATATTGTTGTAACGACTCATTTTTCATTTCTTAATGGATATCTTTATGGGAATTGTTGAATTAACTTATCTGCATGATAATTGTCTGAATATTTCCTGACTTTTGAGTATGTGTAATCAACATTGTCTTTTAGATACATCATTCAGATATATGATTTGCAAAACATAAATTATTCAGGATGTAGCTCAGCCACACAAATGAAAGAGTTTTCTTGTCTGGGTCACTCATCTCACCGAGATGAGGGCTGAGGCACAAGAGATGCTGCTCTTTTCACTTTTACTAACTCCGAGTTAATCGAAATATTAAATAGCCATTCCCACACAGCAATGCTGCCTACAGAAAGGGGATGCAGCCTGATCGGAGAGATAAGGGATTATCCTCAGGTTCAGGAGACACAGATTTTGCTGCTGGCTCTGTTACTAAGTCTCCTCATGCAAATCATTCACCAGCTCATGCCCCTACTCTCCTGCCCAGTAACTGGGACTCAATGCTGCTTCACCTCCTCTAGGAAGTGCTCAGGGTCCATAGAGGGGCAGATCTTCCCTGAGAGAAGCCTTCTGCCATCGGGGGGCTTTAGAAAGATATTGAATGGACAGGATTAGTGCTTGTTCTGTTCTTCTTTGGTTGCCATTCACCTGGCCATTCACATTTGGAGCATTTAATTTAACTGTGATTTACTTTTGGCTTGAAATTTCTGGAAAAGCTGTCCCATGCAAAGCTACACCTTCAGGGCAAGAAAACAGAATCAATACTTGTTGATCTTTTAATAAACTCTGTCCCCAGAGAGTGGGGTTTAGACCTTCACAATTTCCAGTCTATTCTCCCAGCAGTGAGTGCAGTAGGCAGAGAGGAAAGCTGAAACCAGGAGGGATCTGTATCCAATATGTGATTTGTTCTTTGTGGAGAGACCAGCTTTGGTTCAGGCTGCTCCAGCTGGTAAAACTTTCACTCTGCAAATTCAGTGTGAAACCAAATGTGTTTCTTAAAACAGATCCTTGGAGGACTTTCAAAGACACGAGTAGGTCAGATGTATCCAATTAGTAAGGGCCTGTGACAGCAGGCGGGAGCCCTGAGGGGCAGGGTGGGGAATCTTCCTGGAACATCTTGCCTGCACCAGGCTGAACTTCACTAAGGTCACCCCGTGGGTTAGAGCACAGGGAGTTCATGGTAGGGTTTTGGTGGCAGAGCCCTCTTTTGAGCAGGGCTCACACAGGCAGTCATGTCATAGGCTGTCAGCCCCACTCATGCATCTACCTGCACGCCTTTGCCTGTGATTAGGAAATGGGAATGGAAGGACATTTCTATTCCCAGCATTTTAGTGTTTCTGTCTTTGCTGGCTGCTGTTTTGTAAACATGTCCTCTCACAAGATTTTTCAGTTTGCCTTCTCTTTAGCCATGCTCTCTATCACCTGAGAAGGTTTTACCGCTTGCAGTATATCTCACCTCTTTCAAGAAGTCTCAAAAACAGGTTTAGAGTCCCTGCAGGCTATGAGTTCAGGACCCTGACTTGGACCCCAGTACTATTGGGAGAACAGCCCTGATACTTGACTCTAGTACAATTTTTCTCTAAATCTTGGATCTTTGGCTCAGCTGTCATTACAATGCAAAGACAGTCCAAACTTTCTCTGAGTGTTGCTCACATGCAAGGCTTGAGACGTGACTTCTATTCATTACTTACAGCCTCCATGCTGGATTATTCACTGCGTAAACTAACCAGAGGAAAGTTTCCCACAGAGATAGCATCCAGGCCTTTTCCCTGAGAGGGTCTTGGAGCATTTCACAACTCACATGTGTACACTGCTTCTGCGGGGAGGCGAAGGGTGGCCCGGGGCACTGCACAGGAGAAGGGTGTGCGGTTGCTGTGGGCAGCTGGGCACAACTCCTCCTGCTGTTACAGAGCTTGGTAGCAGCCACATAGAAGCAGAGATAGGCTTAGTTTGTAAAGCCCCAAATGAGAGCTAATGAGAGGAAGGTGACATTGGGGGTGAGACAGAGCTGTCAAGCAGCGTTGCTTTCCAAAATTACTATGTGAAATCCCCAGTCATTTTCCAAGCTGAAAAGGGGAAAAACAACACATCCCTACTGACTCCTGAAGGATGCTGGGATGCTAGGCATGGTATGAAAAGACCTAGCCCTCTAAAGTGGGGATCAGGTTGAAAACTACATCAGAAACAAAATTATCCACATTTACTATCTATGTTTAATTATCTGAACCTCATCTTTACCAAGTGCCAAGTGCTCAATTATAAAAAAACACTGGCCAGTCAATTCCTCAGTCCTGTTCATAAGCAGCGCTCAGGTGCTGAGGAGCAGGGATGTACCTGAGCTGCCAGTAGGACTACTTTAACAGCAGTATTAATCTTGCAACAGCTGCCAGTGACATAGGAACTACTCCAGATGTGGAGTGTTTATGAGCTGATTTATGAACTAGAGTAGGATCACAGCAGCTATCTATGCTATGGGTAAGCATACAGAGGATGATGGCTGCCTCCAGCTTCGGCCCCTGCAGATGCACCTCACTTCATAGCTTTCTGTCGGCGGAGGACAGGAGGAGGAATCAAAGCGCAGGAGCCCTTGAGGAAAGGATGAACAAGGCTTTGCATTTTAGATGGGCTTTAGGTTAGAAAAATAGTAAAACCCGAGCATTTTAATAGAAAGATCAGCTCTAACGTTGGTAATCTAGACAGACAGCAGTGGGATGAGGAGAGACATAGAGAATGTTTGATGTAAAATCAAGGTCGTGCCCTGAAAATCAGACACAGACGTGGAGAGAGGTATGTGAACCATTAAAATGAAAGGAAACCTGAGACAGTTGCTCCACCAGCTGCCAAAGACACCACACTCTGTTTGTGCACGCTGGAGTCTACTCTCCTCCACATTTGGCAACGTGGCAGATGCCGCATTGTGGTACCATCAGAGGAGAGGAAACCCAGAGGATAAACCAGAACTGACCTAGGAACATACTTTAAAAATTCCTTTCTACTCATTAATCTGGTGTGGGAGAGGGGATTCAAAGGTCTCAGTGGAAGGGGAAGTCCTGGCTCAGGAGCTAGGGGGATGAAGCCCACTGCTCACTTGCTGAACTGATACAGGGAGTTCCTCTCCTGCTCAGAGGCACCAGTGAGCAAGGAGCTGCTCTTCCTTACATGTGACCGTGCAGCAGTGTCTCTGCAGATGCTGCAGAAGTCTGCAGTGGTTCGTGGGAGTGTCAAGGCACTGCAGCAAGATCAGCAGACTCTTTACATGCAAGTTTGTACGTTCCTGGAGGAGCATGAAAGTTCTGCTTCTTCTCACTTTTTTATGCCTAGGCTGAATCTGAGAGACCCTGAAGGTGATAGCGTTTTTACTGCTGGTTTTGCTGAGTGCTGTGACATTCATTATCCTTGAAACATCTGTTGTTGCAGCACCAGCCTTCACTGAGCTTTCTGCTCTCAACTCTCAACATGGGAAACTGGCTCCTCCAGCTCAGCACCTCAGTGCAGCCTCCCCACCACCCCTTGGCCAGCACCTGCCTCTGCTCCAGTGGATGAGGCTGACAGGCTCCTGACAAGGACAAAGCAGACACTCAGGAGGGCACCTCATACCCACCAGGCACTTACAACTGCATCTGGCCTGGACCCCCCACTGCAAGGACAGCGTTAAACGCTCTGGGAGAGAGGCACAGGCTACCCACTGAGAGAAAGCCAGACCTGTTTGTGTTTACATTACTGCAGGGATCACCCGGTGCTGCTTCTAGATTCAAAGCTGTGCAATGAGCAGTAGAGTGGCTGAGCCGGGTGCAGCTGGGGCCATGGCCTTGTGCCACTGCCTCCTGCAGCTCTGTGTTGTCACCACATCCTAACAGCATGTGTGGTTACCCAGTCCCAAGCAGCTGGAGTGGAACAAGGTTTCCATGCCCAGCTTCCAGATCAGAAAATCCAAATCCATGTGCAAAAGGACAGAGCATGGGAGTGATGGCATTCAGTCACCACAGTGCTGTCAGACACACATGAAGTACTCCTGAGACACCGAGCAAGTTGCAGAGTGTCATAAGGGCTGGAGAATGGACAGGGAGCATGCAGACACTGTCTTTGGCATGTCTTGGCTGGAATAGATCCTTTGATACCAGGGCTGGGAGGCAGGAAGGTGGAAGGTAGGAGAGGTACCAAATAGCCCTTGCACCTTTATACCTTCCTGAGTTCCTCATCTGTCACTGCGTGTCCCCATACGTCAGCCAGGGCTGCTGGCTGCCTACAGCCTGAGGAAGTCTCCTCCATGGGAAGGCGGCCAGCAGCACCGCCTGCAGAGGAAGGACAGACTTTTCCAAGGAGCACCAGTATGAGGTTTCTTCCTCTTTGTACTTGGTCATCTAAACAACAGCTCTGATTAAAACCAGGAGCTGTTGTACACTCAGCCATGTGTGGACATCAGCCCAGCTATTTGGTCAACAAAATAAAAATTAAGATACTTAACTCTGAGCATCTGTTTTCTTGCTTTGTTCATTTTTTAAATTTTGGCCAAGTCCCTGTGAGATTGGACCTTTTTCCTGACAGGTCAGCACAACTAGATGCCTTAAAGCTTTCTAAAGATTGGTTCTTCTACTTTATAATGGCCCAGAAAGCCACTGGGGATATAGTCAGCATCCACCCTTTTTGGGAAAAGGAGAGAGGGTGGAAGGGGAGAGGCCATGGTTGTGATTTGCTTGGCTTGGTGCTCAGGCTCACCGAGCTGTGCCTTATGCTGCAGCCATGTGATTTGTGTAGCTGTGACACAATATCATAAATCAATCCAGTTGGGCTAGGAAAGTTCACGAACCCTTACTGAACTTTTGGACGAACATGGGTCGAGTTTCAGGCTCATAATGAAATCTGAAACCAGGCAGGCTTCAGAAGGATTTGCGTTTCATTGCAACCCTTTTGTAGAGCTTCACTAGAAAGGCGGTGGTCAGGAAAATGCTGGGTTTGGTTAAGGAAAAAGGTGCTAGCATGAGAGACTTTAAATAGAGCAAGGCTGACTTTATGAAATAGTCCTACTAACAGTTAGTGAAAAATGATTATTTTCAAAAACTGCCTGTCGTACAGCCAAGAGTTATCTTCATTTCACATAGTTGTCCAGCATGGCTAAAAACACCTGCTGGGAAGATCCATTCCAGCCTATTCGGCAGGTTTTCAGAGAGGTTTCAAATCTCTTACTCTTAAACCTATTTAATTGTGGTGATCTGTTCGAAAACTCCTGCTTTTTCAAAAAAAAAAAAAAAACCTCATTTTATAGGCACAGAAGTTTCTCAAAAACATCTTAATGCAATGCTAGCAAAAGATTTCAAAGAGCATCTTCATTTTCAGACAGCTCAAAAATCATCTGTATTCCTCCCTTATATCTGAACACAGAAACGAAGCCAGAAAGGGTTTCCTTGCCAGGTTCACTATTGCTTTTCTAGCTGAGGGGGGTCTGGCTCTCCTGCTGCACCTCCCAAGATGGCAGATATCTTCAGTGGATTAGTTTGAGTTAGGATTTTGAATAAATCTTTGCAGTGTTGCTTATTGCAAGTGGGTCAAGGCCAATAATCAGGAGATTTTAAAAAAACAAGGTTTCAGGTCCAGTTCATTTGCCCTCTTCTATTTGAACCTTCAGGTTTCATATTTGCAGCTTTTTCCTTCCCAATGCACAGGAGTGAGGAAGCTGAGATCCTCAAGCACTCACAGGGCTGTACAGCCAGTTTCTCAGGAGAACAGCAGAAGCACCACGGCTCTTTCAGAAAACAACTCAAGAATTGGTATCTGCACCTCCAGATGACCAAGTGAGGCTCTGACTCCACTGAACTTTGTTTTTCACCTATTCACAGTACAAATTAGTAGAAGCCTTTTTATACTTTACAATTTGTATTTCAAATGAACACATTGCATACTAAGGAACTGCTATGGCTATTTGGTCCAATGCTTTCACTGCATTTAGGATGACTCCTGCTTTTGGATTAAACTGGCCCTAAAGCACATCCCAAATTAGCAAAAACAAAATAAAAGCATGGGATTTCAGTCAGTTTAAACACCAGAGATACACAATAAATACTGAAGCTTAACCAACATTTTGTGGAGATCTGTGTCACTCATAAAGCAAATTGTGCTGGTGCAAACAACTGATCCATGTGAAAAAGGACAAAAGAGGTCCAGTGTTCTCCTTATTGACAACTTGATTGTGATGATTCAGAGGAAAGGGCTAAAAAAGGGAGGACACTGAAGTGCCTTTCTCAGGAAAGAATATTTTGACTGTCAGATTTTGAGCAGCGATTTTTTTTTTGGCCTGGGCAAAATTCAGTTTGGAAGTTAAAGGGAATAATGAGCTGAAAATCTCTGAGCTATGTACAGCTGTACCAGCAAAACCAATGCTCTGGTCTAACTTCTACTTCCACAGAGATAGATACACCTTGTGTAGGCTGCTGGGGGACTGGATCCCCAGGATCAAGAGCA
The DNA here is from genome assembly GCA_013398015.1 of Oreocharis arfaki. Taxonomy (NCBI): domain Eukaryota; kingdom Metazoa; phylum Chordata; class Aves; order Passeriformes; family Paramythiidae; genus Oreocharis; species Oreocharis arfaki. Next base: position 46,169 of record VZRR01000422.1, read on the forward strand.
ACATCTTGGGTTGCTCTGGACCTTGCTGGACCGTATCTGCATTCTTGAAAATCTTTCTTTCTGCAAGAGAGTCCTATGGGCTCCCTCTCTGACCTCTGCCTAGTTCATGTAAGTCCTGAGGGTCTAAGGGAAATCACACTAGGCTTATAGATTTACAGCTGAGTTTGGAAACTGGTTTGTGGCTTTAAAATATGAGGTCTCAAATAAGAGAATTATTTTACTTGCTTTGTCAGACCAGTGGATTCAAGTCCTTCCATGCCAGATGGAGCCCAGGAGTAAGAATGGGAGAGAAGGCAGAGAAACAGGACTGGGCTTGATAGATAATATATGGCAGAAATACAGTGCTGTTCCTCAAAGAGGACAGGGAACATGAATTCTTAATGTTCTACAGCAGATTGCCCAGGACCATGTCTAAAAGGCTTTTGAATATTTCCAAATATGGAGACTTCGCTATCTCCCTGGGCAACCTGTACATCAGTGATATAAAATAGGCTTCCTGCCTTTCATGCACCCTGTGCATACCTTATTCTTGGACAAGTTCTGCATGTAAGAGATCAGCATGTACTTCAAGCGAGGCCAAAGCAGATGTCTCGCTGGATGCTGCTTTCATCCCAAAGCATACATGTTTCAGCACAGCAGCATGGCTAGGAGCTGCTACCCTAATTCACCATCTTCCAGACTTCAAGTTTTCCAGGTGGAGGCAATTATTTAATTTCCTTCTGCACATGAAGGAGCCAGAGTTGTGTCTTTGACATTCAGGTGAGCTCCATCAGAAGGATAGAGAGCACTGTTTCAAGCATACTTCCACTGGGAAGGGTTTAATATGGAGAAAATTGTTCCCAGGCAGCTGTAAGAGTGAGAACTGTGCCATGAGAAGCTGTAAGGGTTATTCTTTTGCCTGGGTAAAATCTTGGTGGAAAGTAAACACCATTCATGCTATAACTGATAGGAACAGGAACAAGATGAAGGTAAATACTGCATTTTGTAATGGAAGACTTCCTGCTCCTCAAAGTTCAGAGTCCTGTGTACATGGGACTTTCTGAATGTGTGCATGTGTGGTCCACAGCTCTTTGTTATAGACTGTGATTTTCCCCACTCCTCTACAGAGATAAGTAGGAAGGAGGCAGCTGTTTGGATAAGTCAGCAGCAGGCGATAAGATTATAACAAAGCCATTGGATGGCAGTGGAAACTTTCTATGCCACACGCAGGGTTTTTATCAGGGGTCTACAAATTGTCTTTGTTTCATTTTAAGGGCTTAACTTAGCTCATCCTCAAAGCAAAATGGCCTCTTCCTTCCTGTCATCTTCCAAGATAGAAGAAGTGGTGAGATGTGTGTGTGTGTTCCCTGTCACTCGATATCACCTTACGGAAGAGCCTGGAAACAGGCTTTTTGATCAGCATTTTGGGTATCCTCTCCTTGTTTCCCTCTGTCTTTGGTTACTTTGGCAAAAAGAGCCTCCATTTCCTCCTTTACTCTGCTTAAACAAACTGGAAGATTCAGAGATGGTGTGAAATGAGCCAGCCCTGATGGGACCTCGGCACAGCCCTTCCCATCCCTGTAAAACCCCAGTGCAAGCAGTGCTCACATCCCATGCCTTGGTGCCAGTGAAATTGCACATGTATACTCCATGTGTAACCTAAAAAGCCTGAAGGTCACTGGGCAGCTACTGAGGTGATAACTCAGCCAAGGCTTGTGGACTGGCTTGCAACTACTTAGCTCTCAGCCACCGCAAAAGCAGAGAGGCTTTGAGCACAGCTGTGTCGGCTCATCAGAGAAGGCGATTCAAGAGAACCAGTGTCAGAAAACTGATTGATGGAGGAAATCTTTTAGCTCGGCTTTTCAGGTGCTGGAGATGTGCATGAAGGGATTGGCTTGGTAAAATCAGGGTGTGACCTTCACCAGAGTTGGGTACAGGCAGGTCTGGAAGGTCTGGAAGTCCCATGCACTGCTGTATGTGTGATGAGCACTTCTGCCCTGTCACTGAGAGGACTGTAGAGCAGCTAGCAGCACATAACCTGGAGCATTTCCTTAAAAAAACTGAAGTATCAAATCAGAATTAAAACAGTATCAAAACAAAGAGGTAGCTTGAAGCTGAGCACTGTTCCTCTGGCCCTAGGGACCAACGTGTCTCTGGAGTTCAAAGCTTCCTTGCAAGGCCAGTCTCTGCCCCAGAAGAATTTGCAGAGTATATGGACGAGATGCACAACAAATGGGAGAAAGAGGGTGAAGGGCTCATTATTATTGTTTTTATTGGCCAAGGGGACTGAAGAAGCAGAGGAACTTAGATGTGTTCCTGATTTACCTTGTGTGCCTTTGTTTTTCAGTGACCAGAGGTCTTCCAGCCAGCTCCTTAGCTTGTGCCAAACACAAGCTCTTCCTCAGCCACCAGGATGGTCACTATGAGGTTCTTCAGGAATGCTACTGCATGTTAAATCCTCATCCTGTCCCAGTGAACATGACATTGCAAGCATAGACCGGTTGTTTCAACCTGATTTAACCAGGTCGAAGAGGAAATGTGTAGCAGAACAACCTTACTCCCTGCCCACTGATAGCCCAATGTTTAACCTCAGGTTGCAGTTCACTGAAAACCGTGAGTGAAAAGACCTATGCCAAATGAAACCTACCCAAAACTAAATGCAAATTTTGTGAGCAAGAAGTAAATTAACCAGTTGAAAAAGCTGGAGAAATGTCTAGACCACTTAGATGGGTTTATGTATTTAAGAAGGGGTTGGCTTATAAGCTCGCCAGCAACTCACCAACCTCAGAAGCAAATTCTTTAAATCTTCTGATATGACTTTAGTCTGGGAATGAAGAGATGAAACAAAGAGTGCATCTCACTGAAAACCCCAATCCCAAGCCCTGAATAACCCAGTTATAGTCTACAGACCACTTTAAAGTTCTAAGAACTTTTCTGCCTGATACTTGTTCATGCTTATTAGAGATAAGATAAAAAAGATGATTTATAACACAATCCTTATATATATAACCTTTCTACTAGAAAACAGTCATTGTTTGTGCAGTGCTGGTAGAAGCAGCTGAGTTGTGAAGTGGTTTTGACTCCAGGGAAGTGAGAGGTTGACTCAGCTAAAAACCTTTCAACATCTATATTTTAGTTCCCTAGTGAAAGGTCACTAACAGCACACTGAATAAAGGCAGAAGACACTCTTTTTCCTGCTGTTGATGGCCCTCAAGTTGCCAGGGGAGAGGAAAGATGCTCTGACTTGCTCAGGTGGAGGAAGGTGCCCTCACCAACACCAGGGTGAGTGGCCTGCAGCCCCACGGAAGCTCTCCACCTCATTCACTGACATGGAAGGCTTTGTCCTTACATTTTGGTGGAGAAATTGCTCATAATTCATCCTAACAAACCAGAAGGAGAGTCTTTCTATGTAAGACAACCCTCAGGGATTACTGAAAAGATCTGGGAGTTCCAGCAGGGTGTGGCATTAGGAAAATAGGCAATGAGGGAGTGTCAGGACACCAGTGATCCTTGTGGTCTTCTTGCTCCCTGAGATGGCAAACTCCAGGCCAGCCTGGGGCCTCCCTGGACATACCTGCAGAGTCCGGACGACTTACTTTAACCAGGAAAATTGCACTGCCCAAATCTTCTTAGAGAAAGGAGCACTGGAGAGTGCAGATTTCTCACTACTGTAAAAATGACCCTACATGGGAACTTCTGCAGAGTATGCATACATGTACACTACTACATGTGTATAAACCAAAATGATCTAAAACTGCTTACGGATCAGTCTAAGTGCCAATAAGTGATTTTTGAGTTGAAAAGCAGTGTGCTGAGAGGATGGGGAGAGTACAAACTAGTTTTAAAAAAATGGAAGTTCATATCTTGCTTTTAGCTCTTTTTTTTTTTTTCTTTGCATTTATGATTATCATTTGGTAGTTTCATACTTCTGAATGGGCTTTAGCCAAGCAATTCTGGGTGTAGAAATCAGTATTTTTAGTAATGAAACAGAGACATCATGGTATTTGCATTCTTTGGATCTCTTCTCCTGAGGTATAACCATTGAACCTCTATTAATTGCAGTTGAAATAAGCACAACACTGCCATTACTTTCAGTAAGGTCAAGGCTGGGTCCATTGCAGAGAGAGATCCATTAAGCCCTTTATGTGCTGGCCAGGCCTTACAAAATTGGCCTGGTGTTCTTGTTGTTCATTCCTCCTGGCTGCTGTTAATCAATTAATATGTGAAATTGCGGAGTCAAATGGAGACGGGATATTAATATAGAGTGTGCACTGTTTCCCTGCAGGAATTCATGTAAAAGCTGTCATTAACATCATGCATATACATGAGTCCAACAGAAAGCTATTAACTTATGTATTCATCCAAGCAGGCTCAGTAAGTGCTTTACCATCAAAAGTCTTGCTGCACTTGAAATTAAATATGTGTGTCAAGGTTAGCACTTCCTGGGCTGAGAAACTGAACCAGAAGAATATTAACAGATGTTAGCAATATGTGTGTGGGGGAGGAGAAGATCACACCTGAATCTAGTAAGTACTGAACAGTATTTGGAGCCTGGAGTTAATAATCTAGAAAAAAACCACTTTTAAGGAGCACAGACGGAGTTAGGGTTCTCCGCTGATGCCTTTCCCCTCTCAGGATGCCCAAATGGACTTTCTGGCACAGTATTTAAACACTGGGACTGTGTTAAAGACTGACCTCGAGCACCCAGGAACCTGCATGGTCTCTTGCAGCAACACAAAGCCATCTAAAGAAATGTCTCTGGCTGATGCAGAGTTACCTATTGTCTCCACCTCCCTGCTGCAGCCCATTACCTGGGGATGGGACAACAATTCCTGCTCCCTGTCCCTGAGACAATCCTCTGGTTGGAAGCAGAAGTATTGAAACTATGTTCAAGGCAGCTGGTTTAAGTCGGCTTTAGTTTCCTAAGACATATTCTGTTTTTAAAAAACAAACTGTTTTTTAGCTGTTGCACAAAATTATTAACAGAATAGGTAACGGATGTCAGGAAAATGCAAACTTTAAACTCTGTTGGAGAAAAGAGCCTGCTCAGGTCTGAGATCAGATTTCCAGCTGTAAAAGAGAAAGCTCTGTCCAGAAGCGCACCCAGGACTCGCCAAGAGGCAGAAATCCACTACGATCCCACATCACAGACCCCATGGTGTCTGAGGGAGTGTGCACAGGAATCAGGGAAGCAAGCAGTCGTATTTGTAAAAGGTCCAAGCCGGGGAAATGCTGTGTGAGAGCTGGGAATTGGCAAAGATGACTCTTGTTTAAGAAAACAAAATAAAACAGACTAATAAGACAATCTGGGAAGCAATATGGCCAGTGAGTTGGACATTGTTCTGGGGAAAATGCTTGGGAGCCATTTCAAGGGATATAGTAAGAGAAGGGTGACCAAACTCAAGCTAGATTAGAGGAAGCCAGCACAGACTGAGGCACAGGAGGATCGTGTCACGCTTAACTACTCTTCAGGAATCCTTTGAAGATACCACTGCCATGACAGATAAGGGCAATTTAGTGGGTAGCAGAATATTTTGATTTTCCAGAAGCATTTGACAGTTTTGCATGCAGTAGATTAATGGCTTTTGTACAAAGACATTAAAGGGAAGATAAAACAGTGACTGGAATGGAAAAAGAGCTCAAAAATAGGAGACAAAGGTTGGCAGAGGATGGAAGGAAGCATTTCTGACTGTTTCTAAAACTGACATCAGTTCTATTTATAGTGGACCCAATGATATTTATGTTGAAGCCAGTGGTAGTGTGCCACTGAGATCAGATTTGCAAGAAGACAATGAAAACGGGTGGTGTCCTGCTTTGATCTATGTACCTGTCCAGAACAGCCTAAAAATAGGATGGTAAATCACCTTACTGTATGAGCTGCAGGCAGACAACCTCTGGAAGTGCCTCTTGGAGTGTCTGGCACAGGGGTGAGTTCCCCCATCGAACCTGTGTAGAGGGTCTGATTAAGCAGTACTGCCTGCAGCCAGGCAGTATGAACATTCCCATCCAAACCACTGCCTTACTGGTTGGGCCGAAAGTATTTCCCTGAAAAGTGCTGTAGGAAGACCTGGAAGCAGGGCTGGAGCATCCTGTTTGAGGACGCAAAGGGGCTTTTCATAACCACAGAAAAACAGAATAGAACCACAGGACAAGCTGAGTTGGAAGGGACTCTCGAGGAGCATTGAGTTCAGCTCCAGGCCCTGCACAGGACATCCTCAAGAGTCACACCCTGTGCCTGAGAGCATTGTCCAAACACTTCTTGAGCTCTGTCAGGCTGGTGCTGTGACCACTTCCCTGTGGTGCCTGTTCCAGTGCCCCACCCTCCTCTGGATGAAGAACCTTTTTCTAATATCCAACTTAAACCTCCCCTGACACAGCTTGAGGCCATTCTCTCCAGTCCTGTCACTGTCACCGCAGAGATCAGTGCCTGCCCCTCCTCTTCCCCTCTCAAGGGAGTTGTAACTGCAATGAGGTCTCCCCTCAGTCTCCTCCAGGCTGAACAGACCAAGGGACCTCAGCTGCTCCTCACAGAGCTTCCCATCTATCCTTAATGCTGCAGGCTTGCACAGCAGCACCCTTAGCGTGAACCTGCAGCAAGATTAGGCCTCCTCCCTGTTGGGAGCATTGAGTCCTAAGGGTGGGCAAAGTGTCAATGCTGGCCCCACGGGCCAAGTGCCAGTGGGAGCTGGCCAAGGTCTAGCAGGTCAGAAGTAGTTTAGGAGACAGCCCATGAGCTGCAGATCCCCAGAGCCCTGCACATACTGTTCAGCAACAGTAACATCTCAAGTAATTGCAGTCATAAACTTAGAACAAGACAGCCTCCAGCCAGCTCTCAGCCTGCTCATTGCAGGTAGGACAGTGAGCAGCCCTCAGTGAAATCCTTTGGCAGCCAGCGCATTGTAATGCCTAGAGGTGATGAAGGGTGAAGGGCAGAGGAAAGCTGAGATCTTGGCTCCTGCTCCATCAGCTCCAAAACTCAGGGTTATCTCAAAGGAAACAGGATTTGAAGCATCTAAACTCTTTCGTAGGCACTGCAGACAACTGTTTGTATGTATCACTGTCCCTAAGTCAGGCTCTGGGAGTTGCCCCTGTTGATGTGCATTGGCAGTGGGAGTTAAAAGAGGCTTCATGAACAAGCATCTGATGGCACAGAAAGCCACAACCAGAGGAAACTTGTGCCCAAATTACCACCTCATGGAGGTTTTCTCAGTGCCCTGCTCTCCTTAAAACTAGGGTGGGTCAGGCTTGATGCCTCTGAAGTTGTTGAATGGGTCAATAAAGTGAAATCCTATTAATTCAAAATTGGTAGTTGTCTTCAAGGTCAGTAGAGTCATGTTGTTTGTTCAGCAGAAGGACATACAGATTTTCCCATTTTTCCAGTTGGATATGGACTCTGGAGTTGTGTGCTACCTCCCTCTTAGGTAGAAGCATCTTTAATGTAACCTGGTGCTCTTCTTCTTTGAGGATATTTTCTTGGTCAGACCCATAAATCTAGACCTATGTAAGAGATCTTAAAGGTATTCAACTCACCTCCACTGAATATCTCTAAATTTGCATTTTTACTCAAGTTATGTTAATTTTTGGACACAGGGCATATCAGACAGTGTATCACCAAAGAATTTTTTTTCCACAAGCGTACATTATCTCTCAGTCCTAAAAGAAGCAGTCTGAAAAATAGAAAAGCTTTTAGATAACTTTGCCTTAATACTCTTTCTATTCCTTTTCAGTTTTGCCTGTAGGACTTTATCCTGGCTTTCAAAGTGGGGATAAAAATACAGGAAAAAATATATCATGTTCCAATGCCTGTGGGGAAAACAAGCAGCATTTGAAACATGTTGTTTTAAAATATAACTTCCTACCTGTAGTCCTTGTTTTTTCTGGAAGTGTCCAGAATCCTTGATAGCACTTGAGTTCTTAAAAACTCTTAAAAAACTTACTCAATGAAAATAAATCAAGATAAGGAATACATGTGGTAACAATACTGTCTCCTGCTTGGTTTCAATTTATTCCAGCTGCTTGCACAATGGTGAATTGCAGGGCCAGGAACACTGTGTTCACGACCACGATGCTGGAAAAGGCAGGCAGGCCATTTGGGCAGCTCACTACCTCTGTGTGAGCAGGTAAGGTAACAGAAGTCAGCATTCACCTTGCGGCAATCAAGAGTTACTTCAGTATAATGGAGGAAAATCCAGCTCCTCCAGCTCCTTGAGGCCGCCATAAGAAAAGGTCATGATCAGCAAACAAAAGGAAAATAATATCTGGATGTTCAAAGTCTGCCTGAAGTTTGATTTCTCTGCCAGAAAACCCAACACTAAAGTTTAAGATAACATTTAGAGGGAAACAGATGTACTTGGGTTGTTTATTTGAAATAACTCCTCATACCTCATAGCCCAGCTTTGTAAAATCTTTCTCTAACTTGAACATTTAATGTGGTCACTCCTCAGAGCAGTAATCATTAGTGATGCACAGACAACCATCTCTAGGGAGACGTACTTTACACTCCTGCTTGTAACTGACAGTAAAAAAAGCTGTATAAGTGTATGAGCTTCAGTATACTATGTTGAATTCCTTATTAAATAATGGCATCAAATCCTTACGCAGTGCTTTCTCTTGTTGCTGGATCTCTACAAATTGTTCTATCCCTTCCTTTATTGATACAATCCAAAACAGAAACACCACCTTCTGTGTAATGCACAAAAATACAAGGGCACTGTAGTTGATAACCACAGCTTAAATAAATGGCTGAGGATATGACTGTGCTCTTTCTTTCCCTTATTTCTCTGTAGACCAGTTGTCAGGGGAGGAGAGGAGCGTGTATGGCATGCAGATGTACCGGGAGCTTTCATCAGCGGAGCAGAATGTTTGGCACCCGAGGTTATCACCTGCTGTAAGCCTTTCTGGGATTGCCCAGGTATGAAAAATTATATTTAAACATGCCTTTAAACAAACACACCCACTGCCCTGTGTTTCCTATCTCAGAAGTCCTTCGGGCTGCAATAAAGTTAAAACCAGGGTTAACTCTGATTGCTGAAATTAATTGTGAGATTAGCAGAAGCAAGGCCTAAGGTGGAGCAGTTTTGATGTTACAAAATCAGGAGTCAGCACACAACTAACATCACAACCTGGAGGGAACAGCAACACAGGCCAGGGTTCAATGGAATCAGCTCCAGAACAGCCAACAGGTTGTAAGCTGGCACCTAAATTTCACAGTCTCCCTTGCTCCTGCAAAGTGAGGAAATCCTGTTTCCAATGCCCCTCTACCCAATATCCCCAAATTGCTGCAGCACCCATCTCAGGGGGAGGGGGGCCATGGTGCAGCTGTTGCTCCTGAATCCCCCTTGGAGTGGGGCACGGGAGCTCTTTTTGCTCTAATGCAACTTGTTTCCCCAGGAAGCCTGGGCAGAATAGTGGGGAGCTTTGATGGGGAAGCAGATATCATGACAAATCTGGGGTGCTGAGCTCACCTGGGCAGTGATACTACAAGGACAGCAGGACGTGGAGGTCTATCCCTGGTGTTGCCAGTGAGCACATGAAAACAGCGTGTTACTTTCCCTCCTTGCTGCACTTTTCTACCTGCTGTTCTTTAGCTACCCAACCTAAACCAAGTGATCTTCCAGGCTGGTGTTGTCCTTCCCCAAGGTCTTTGCATTGTACACGCAACAAGAGGCATTTTGCAGTCTGGCACTGCTGTGGTATGGATGCTCCATTGGATCCTCAGGATTTTCAGTCCCTCTCTGGGCCTAGAGTGCTGCATTCACACTTGTAAAATAAATTCGAGAAAAGTGTTGCAAATGCTTAAGGCTGGCCTTGTAAACTTCCTGCAAATTTCCCATGGTAGAACGAATAAATAGTATAAATATTTGAATATGATCAAAACAAAGAAAGGTTGTGACTTGTTGTCTGCCACTGGGTGTTAGGGATTGTGGAACCTTGTGGCTGAAGACTGGGGTGCAAGAGTGGGTCTGCAGTGTTGGTGGCACCAGAGGAACCCTCACACGAGCTGCAGGTGGAAAAACTGAGATCAGGTGTATTGTGCAGGGGAATCTGTGCTCCCTGCATGTTTTTAGTTTTTTTGAATAAAAATTTAGGATAATGAGAAAAGGTTTTAGCGGGGGCTATAACCATGAGTCCCATCCCTGGTCTGCTGTTCCGTGTATGTAGCACACAGTGGGTAATGGCCTAAATAGAGCTGGCCAGTCCTCTAAGCCAAATTTCTAATTCCAGGTAAAAATAACATTTGTTGGATCCAAGTAACTGAAGAACTTCCAGGGGCTGGAAATAATGCTTCTTATTCCTGCTTTGTAAGGGAGACTTGATGGGTGAATACAAGAGACAGGGCACTCTGCTTCCAGCTGGGCTTCCCGCTCACGGTCTGAGAGCTCACTAACTCAGTCTCAGGGCTCACCAAGACAATCTCAGGGCTCACTAACGCAGTCTCAGTGCTCACTAACAGTCTCTGAGAGAAGCTGTGATGGCATCCTCGGAGCAGCCCCATTAGAGGCATCACCAAACAGAGGCCTGCACAAACTCTGCTGCAGCTGCAGAACAAGCCCCTCCTCCCCATGCCCTCTGTGCTCAAGCCACACAGCACTGCAAATAGAGACAATCCTCAGCCAGGGAAGCAAGGATCTCCCAAACAAACACTTGTCCTTTTATTTGTTTGTGTGGCCATATTTGTTGGATCTCTTCCTTATCAACTGGTGTCTGAAGTTCAAGAGACACTGTATCTTTGTTTTTTTCTGCAGCTGTGAACTAAGATAAACATGATAAAGTGATGACCTAACATCTAGGGCTAGGTCTTACGGCAAACCAGCATTTTTCCTCATTGCTGTAAGAGATAGCAAAAGTGCATGGTCCTTCTTGGTATGAGCTACTGCAGCTCGAGAGAATCATCTCGAGCAGTCCCTGTCCTCACTGGGCAATTGCCCTTCCTGGGATGCTGCTGCTTACATCCCATGGCACCAGCATAAGAATGCTCTAAATGGGGTATAAAGATAGTCCAAAAGCAGGCCAAGGAAGATGGCCAAGAGCTGTGAGGAAGAGAAAACTTTGAACAGTGCTGTAACTGAAGCAAGGTCTCCACCTTCTAAGATGAACGGGGTCTTGGAGCTGCCTGATGAAGGGGACAAGCACTCAGTGGTGCACAGCAGCACTCGGCAAGCAGCCCTGCCCTGTTCCTCACACCCAGTGGTTTCCAGAACTGCCTTATTATCTCATTTCAAGAGTGAAATCTGATTAGATTTAAAAAACAATCAGTAAAATTGAAAACATTCAGGTTTTCCATGTGCGGGTGAGCAAACCCTTGGGTTCGAGTGTTACCGTATGGAGAATACAACTGCAGCTGGCAGGGTTTTCCCTCCCACCAGGACAGGAGCAGGCTGTGAGCCTTCCCTGGAGCTTGCCTGGGCACTGCTGCAGGAAGCCTGCATTTATGGACACATTTTGTCCACAGTGACCCATCACAACTCCTCAACTGACGGCTTTTGGCCATGCTCTTGTGCTACTGAAGTCAGCAAGAACAATGCAACCGACTCAAGCAGGAGCAGAATTTGGCCTGACAGAAGCAAACAGAAAGGCTGGGACAATGAGCCCTCTCAATTGCTCAGAAATAATCTTCCAGCAGATGGGCATAAACCAGTATTTACAGAAAAGGCCAAGCTAATTTTCCATAACTTTCCTGTGAGGCAGCCCTCTTTCCGCTGCTTGTCTTATAAAAGCAGAGAAGCCAGCATTCACAGCACTGCTAATATAAAATAAATCAACAGATTGGAGGCATCTTTCCAGACAACTGTGTTTATTAGTACAAGATACTAGTAAAAGCACTCTGTAATGAAGATTTCCTCATTTCTTTGTTTTATGTTTATTATAGCCACTCCTCTGTTGCAACAAATAAAACTGACATGAGGATTATTAGAGTCAAAGGCAGACTTGTTTTTTTTTTTAATGTGCTTGGGGTAACTAACACAACAGACAGCAATGTAGCAGGAAATGCAAAGGGAGTAGTTGTTTCATGTTACAAGGCAGACCAACACAAATTTATGTGGGTAGTTTCCTGGGAACTGATCCAAAAAGAACCTTAGATGTCACCGTCCCCAGCTCTGCCATGCTGAAGTTTCAATGTCTATTGCCAGGGCATAATCTCCAGCCTCAAATTAGGTTCTTAGCATGGACAGAAACAGGATGCAAAGTGGGATGCCACAACTCAATACTGAGCACTGCAAATGATCAGTCTCAACGGAAATGAGTCCCCAAAAGTCTCTATTTAGGCACTGAAAATAGAAAACAGAGATTAGCAAACACTTTAAATATATATGAATAAATGTTTCTAAATTGTTTCCTTATCAAGAGATGCTGATCAACCTTGTACTTCTGGAAAAGTGATCGGGGGAATGTGAGAAATATATTCCGTAGGATTTTCTGATATCAGCAAAGGGCCAAAGTGTATAAGCCTTTTCCAGGGTTTTAGTAATCAGCTCAGGGTAATGGCCTGAAGCAAAATAACCCATCTTGTTGTTATTCTATGGTAAATACCCTGGGGCAGCATGTATTGGTTTGTTAGTAAGCAGTGGAAGTGCAGAATCAGAAGGCTGATTTTAAAAATTCCCCTTTCTGATTAATTGGAGCATTTTGTTTATTACATGCTGCGTGAAAATATGAGCTTGAATATAGGGAAAATAAAGACCCCCACAATATGCATTTATCCTCTGCAAGAGATAGAGTATGAAGAGCTGCCAATACTAAACCTCAGCAGTGTTTGCATACTGCAGTGCTGCCAAAGGCAACAGTGTGGAAATCTGCAAGACCCACATTCGTCCCTGGTGTTATTCAGCTCATTCTGGTGCAGATACATTCTGGGCTAAATTTGTCTCAATGGGGGTAGACAGAGCTGCCTGTCAAGAGCAAAGATCAGTGTACTGCTCCTGGGAGAAGAGCAGATACCAGCCAGCAGCACAGGAGCTGGTAATGCTCTGTTTCTTCCATGTGAAAGTGCAAACCATTCCCAGCAACTGGCTGATCCACACAGCTTCATATCCAGCTGTAGGGTGGTTTCCAGCCTTAACACTGTCTGGCTACATTTCCCCACCTGCAAAACAAGAATAGGTGGCCAACCAGGAATATGAGAATGGGGCAAGTGTGGTGATGTTCCCCTGAATACACTTTCCCCTCCTCCATGTGCATTTGTGGTTTAATTTCTCTGAGACTTGTCTTTGCATTTCACAGTCTTTGACAGATTTTAAAGGAAAGCTAATCTTTTATGAAAGCACATCACTTCTAGTGCTTTCTCCTTACACAAACTGCTATGGTTCCTGCTTTATGGTCCCAGCTCCCTAGCAACAGATGCAAGATGCCAGTTTTATCCCTCCTCCAGGTTTCATGGAGATTTAAGCTCTTGATCCTACACATGTACATGCATTTGACTGCCTGATCTTTCTGCCCAGTCCTAACAACCCATGTCTGTTGCTTCCATGGAAAAGATGATGGACCACCTGGGACAAAGCTGCAGAGCTGCTTTGAATTGGTACATCCTCACAGTTTCTTCAGTGTTTGGAAAATTTACCCAGAGAGGCAGTGAAGCTTATGCTGTGCCGACCTATGCTGGCAGATGCTTCCAGCCTTGAAGTCATCCACCCCAAATTCCTGCTGTAGCACAGATGAATTGGTCTATGAATTTCTAATGATCCTGTCATGCAGCATGGAGGTACCATGACATTTATGTCAGTGGGAGACATCAAACCTTTCCAACATGTCTCTGTTGTGTTCTGCATTGGGATGAGATAGCAAATGCCAGAGCTAGGACTAGGGCCGTGGTGTAGTTGCAAGTATGTGTTGCTTGTAGTGGGGCATTTTGCAGGGTACTCAGTTAATTTGATATGTTGCTGAAGGAGTCCCTGGCACAGAGGCAGCAGGAGCAGTAAAGCTTATCTGAAGGGAAGTCAGTTCTTACACAGCCCAGTAGGCTGGGTGTCTCAGAAAATGTGTTGTTGTTTAGCTCGTTGCCATCTTGGAGAGAGAGAGTGCAAAAAAAAGAGACAGAAGTGTGTGGGAAAGAAAACAGGGTTGATATCAGACATTTGATATGAGAGCTAGCTCTGTACTTGACTAACTTCATCTGTGTGCTGCTGGGAGTTTGGGTAAAGCTGACATGGATTTGAATGAAGAAATTTGGACAAGGGGATGAAATGAAGTGCAAAAGAAATACAGGTGGAATTTCAAGACCTAACGTTTAAGTGTGAGGGAACTTTTTTAAAATAAAGATGTCAAAAAAGAACAAAATGTCCTATTTTTTTCAGCATCTGTGTGCAGTCAGACAATATACTTAGGAAGGTGCTGCCTCTCCCTGCCCTGTTCATGCCCATAAGCACTCCAGAGCCAAATCTCGGGGAGAAGCGGGTCCATGCACATGCGCTATGGATGCATATGGTCACACAACAGGGACAGACAGATGGGCAAGAAGGCTGGGGCTTCACTGGGTGAAGACGGGGTCAGCTCATCTAGAAGTGAACAGATCCACGCTGCCTTGCTCTGGGCACAGCCTCTGTGATCAATGTTTGCAGCGTAAAACAGACCTAGTCCAAGGAATTCGGATCACTCTCCCGTGAGCAAGATACTGTCCAAAGAGCGCATCCTCCTCTATCAGGAGCTCAGCTTCTATGTGCAGCATCGCATCTGAAATCAAAGATGGATCTTAACACAAGGAGGCAGGTGCCAGCTCTAGATGTCTGCGCCACTCAGGCAATTAACTGACAAATATAAACCAGATCTCCACATTTCAAAGCTCATTTGCATTGCTCCTGAGACAGTCTGTCGGAAAAAGATGCAATTAGGTTGAAGCTGACAAGATTTATGCATGGGGGGGGNAGAGAACAAAAAGCGAATCTGTCGAACACCCTAGGAGAGTGGCAGCACTGGCATGAGCACCCTTTGCAGGAGAGCAGTCAGCAGGGCTATAGCAGCTAGGAGAGAGGCACAGAGCTGCTTCCCCCCGCCTCCAAAGTCAGCAGGGAGAGGATGCTCGCAGTGATGAGCGCTGAAGCGTTGCCGGCAGCCTCGGTGGGAGGCTGATGCTGGCAGCTCAGCTGCTACATCGCCAGCCCAAGCTGCCATCCACCCTCGGCCGCGCGAGCCAGGCAGTGTGCACAGCTCAGCTGATCCTCTGCCCCTTGCAGAGTTCAACTTCTGCTCATCATGGATGATGCACGTGGGCATGAGGGTCCTGAAGGTGTAGCCCTCCAGATAGAGTTCCTGCTCTAAACAGGAAGCTTGTCGTTCTGGGACCATGTGCAAGCTCAGCAGCCGCCACAGTTAAGTGAACCTGCAGATCAGGCACCTGAGATACACCTCCCTCACTTTTGCTTAACTAGCTTAAAAGGGAGGGTGCAGAAATCCAGATGGCTCTCTTCCCGCAAAAATGGGAAAACTCAAAGTATATGACATATCTCTTATTTAAGAGTAAAATCGCTACAGTAAAACCACCCGTTTAGCATTCCTCACTAAGAAGACTTGGAGTTATTGTGAGATTCATACTTGTGAAGAGAAAAAACAAAGCTTTGCCTTGCAAACCATACTTAAATCTGCTCTGTGGTAAAAAGATTGCAATAATTACATGATTAAAGCATTTTAATGGTTGTTGGAGGTTGCTCAATTGGCAGGGAAAAACACATTCCCTCTTCCCATTTTTTTTCTTTTGGCACCGCTACGACAGGAGCTAATGGTGTCTGAGCAGCTCACTTTTGAGTCTGGTCCTTTATTTGCTACTGGGCAGACATTTCATCAGGCTGTTAATAAAAAGCACTCCTGTTTTCACTCTCCAGGCAGAATGGAACTGGGGCAGCCCTGGAACTCTGCCGTGCTGCCACAGGCAAGCCCAAAGCTAGACAGTACAGCTGTATATTAACACAGATAGGCAACACTGTCAAGAGTCCTCTTGAACAACTGAGTCTTGACAGCCAATATACTTGCATATGAGCTGGGAGAAGACAAAGAGAAGTGATCACTCTTGCCTTTGTCATGCTGGCTCCACTCAACAGTGGTTGCATGGCCCTAGGGCTTCCAGCAGTAGACAGTGAGCTGTTGATTCCTAGCCATCTCGCCCATGACACTCACAACTTCCTAAAGCTTTCTTACATCCTCTTAAATGCTACCTTTTTGAGGCTTAAACAATTGTAACCAACCCAGTCATTACTTGTAGGAATACTTGCTGTTGTGCTGTTTGCAGAGAGGGACCCAGAGCTGCGCAGAGGTGAGCTGGGACCCCCATCTCTGGCAGCAGCTTTGGGGTTCCTGTTTCATGCTCTCTTTATTTCTCAGTAAGTCTCAGTATTTAATTGGCCTTTGATTGTCTCTGTGGCTGGAGGTGCTCTTTCCATGGACCTGTCTGGTCAGAGCCCATCATCATACACACGAATTGGGGGTTGTCCTGCCCTCCGCCTCACACAGTGATGTAAACAGTTTGATTCACAATCTAGATAATTTATCTGCAAGAATTTGATTTGCTTTTTTATTGCCAGTCACTTTCATTAGATCCTCTTGCAATTCCCAACAGGCTGCCTTCATTTTTATACCCTGAACAACTCGGTACTGCCGACAAATGCTAACTCAAGGCTCCCTTCCTTCTCCAGATCAGTTATGATCACATCAAAGAACCCAGACTTGGCACAGATTAGTAGCACAGGTAAAAGACCTGCACAGCTCCACTGATTGCTTTGTCCTCTGAAGAAAACGATCATTTACTTCCATTTGTCATTTTCTATCATTTAGCCAACTATTTGGGTTGATGAGTCCCCCTCTTGTTCCCTGGTTACTTACTTTCCAAAAAATCTTTATGAGGAGACCCTAGGAAAACCAAAGACACAATGTCACTGGCATCATATATGCACTGATCTCACCAAAAGAGAGGCTTGTTAGGCAGAAGTTCCCACTCAGAAGCCTGGTTGCACCTTTATCACTTGCCTGGTTTTGTCCAGATGTCCACTAACATTATCCTGTACCACAGTCTGGGCTAATCTGCCTGGCACAGATGTAAGAGTTGCAATTCTCTAGATTCCTCCCCACTCTTCATCCCTTTTGCGTATGATTACAGCTACATTTACCTCCCTCCAGTCTTTAAATGCCCGTCGATGAGTGCTACTTGTTAGCTAATTTATTGAATAAAACTGTATGTTAGGTTTCATTTAATATTAATTACATTTAGAATTTCAGACCTCTGATTCTACTGTTAAGATTTTTCAGGATGGAGAGGAGGCTTATACAGGTGCTTGACTTCATGAAGGACTCAGTTTTACCCAGGAGCATGAATTAATTACAAATTCACATGATAAGCATACATATGGCTTATTTGCCTAGCCACACAAGTTGTTAGGCATCCAATTTGCATACAGCAGGACTTAGCTTGCGCAGATGCTGTCAAGCATGAGCTAACACATTCATTTACTGAAAAATCCATCTTGCTGTGTTTCATTGTTAAGTACATTGTGCTTCATGCATAGTTTATCTTGTACTCGCTTTTTATTTATATCTCTTGTCCTCACTACTCTATTTTTTTCCCCAAAAAATCTGTGTTTGGAACAGTTATGTTGATGACATGTTGAAGTCTTGAAAATAGAATTGACTCATCCCCACTGAAACCAGTGGAATATTTGACAGAGATTTCAACGATGACAGTTATATCCTCCGGTTCTGCTCATTACTCCTGCTAGTAGTTAAAGTAGTAAAATACCTTCCTTTGCAACCATACTCCAAGGATAGGTGCTGCCTGCTCTGAGGAGCTTCCTGGGGATCAGTGAAGGAGCCCTGAGCTAGAATGCTGAAAGCAGTGGCAGAAACTCACTCAAAGAGGACAGAACTGCTGTACAAAATCCACAGACAAAACAGAGAATCTTTAAAACACGATGAGGTCTTTGGGCAAAAGTATAGCAAAACCAGAGAGTATCTCATGTGTGGTGGTGAGCTCAGCAGACTGACTAGAAAGCCAAAATCAGCATTACTGAAATATCATTGCATGTAGATTGGATCTTGGATAACTTTGGGGGAAGATCCAGTTCTGATAAAGACAAGATTATGATGTGACAGATGTAGATAGAGGCCAGATCTGTGTTCTCAGTAGTGTCCATGGGGAAAGTGTTCTCCAGACATAAGATTTCAAGAAGTACTAGAAAATACCTGAGCAACCTGTAAAACGCTCTTGGTAGTATTGGAGAGTAGAAACAAACAAACAAAAAAATCTCCTCTGCCTTTATGTACTTTCTACAAACTATTTCTGTCAATAACTTTGGTTTTTTGTACATGACCAATACAGCAAGACTTTGCTGGATACCATGTACTGCAAATCAGACAGGATGTGAGATCTCTGACAGAGATCTCAGAGGCTGCCAGACATCTCTGACAACCCAAACCACCATTCACTCAGATATGGTCAACAGCGCAGTGGTGATGAAGAAATCCAGTCCTGATGACGTTCTTTCCTCCTTGCTCTAAGATATGGAAAAAAAAATTATTTATTTTTAAGCAGAGAAAATGTGCTTTTTCCAGTTCAGTCTAGATACTTGGCCTCTTACAATTGCCTTTAGATGGAACTGATTTTCATGCTAAATTTGACTAGGAAAAGTAAGCATTTCAGAGCAGTAAGAAGAAAGAAAAGGGTCCATAACTATGCTCTTCTGGAAGCTGAAGTATAGATCCGTTGCCAAAAATTAATGTAAACAAATCAGAGCTAAATGCCCAGGTGCCAGTGAGTTCTAGAAGAAGTCAGGTGTCTACTTAAGTTCCCCTATTAAAAACAAAGACCCGAGCTTCCTGAAACAAATTTCCTTTATATGTGTCCCAGACAAGCAAATAAAGGGAACCATGTGGGATATTGTGAAATAACTCTGAAGTTCTGCATAAAAGTGAGTTTCTTTTTATTAGCTGCTCTTCATGGAAGCCATTGCCTCCCAGGCACCTCACCTCAGACATTCCTAGCCGGCATGGCTCACAGTGCTGGCCTCTGATTTATTCATGAAATCCACTTTATGATAGCGGCATTATTTTCCATGGGGAATTGTCATGCTTTTGGAGATGGGGCAGAGGGCTCTGAAATTTCACCTGACGCATCCTGTCGCTGCCCAGCAGTGGGCTGAAGTCCAGTCATGTCATCCCAAAAGGAATTGCATGCCCACTGTAACATCCAAAGCAAATTTATATCTTGGATATAATCCCATAGCTATCAATCAAATTGATCTAAATCAAAGTCTGGTGCCGTATTTCCGTGAACATGGTCAGTTAAAAATAATTTCTTACAGTTTGATTAATTCTAAGCTTTCTTTCCATGTGAATTCACAGTTAATTAAGTGGTAATGTGTCCTGCTGTAGTCTCCTTTGGGAAGAACTCAGCTCTGTGGGCTGGTGGAGAAGAGGCTGCTGTGACACTAAAATCCTACCTTGTATGTATCCAATGTGAAAGCAGGCCCAACACACTGAGCAAGCTCAAAAATTTGATGAGATTCACTCAGGGAAAAGGGGGATATTTTGTCCTGAGATGCAGGCACCTATTTGGGCTGGCTTTGACCCAAACAGGCAGCGGAAGGAAGGACACGACCATGAGCAGACAGCATCTCCTGCTAGTGCCTCTGCCTCCTCGAAGAGCTCATCCAGCTGCCATAGGGTAATCATTTCTGATCGAATCTTCCCAGGCATAGACACTTAATTAGCTTATTTGCAGAGAGAGTTTGAAGCTTCAGAATGTTCAGGATCCGTTTACTTTCCTCCTCCTCACATTTCACTCACACATGTCCTTCTTCCCAAGCTGCAGCCAGGATCCCGAGCAGAGTGCCAGCCCAGCTCAGGGTAGAGAGAAACTTCAGAAACTTCTGATTATCCAGGCAGGCATTTCATTTACAGACAGCAGCTGAGCATCATCTAGGAAAACGAGTTAGCTGAAACATAATTAACTACGTGTCAGCAGAGCAAGCTGAATCAGTCTGTTGAGGAAATTAACAGGCACACAGATACAATAGGGCTTCCAAAGAGCCCAAAGCAGTCGAATAAAGGGACACAAAAACCAACTCACATTTCTAATTAGAGAAGAAAGTATGAATGAAATACAAGTTTCTCCCACATCTCACTCACCTTTCACATGCCCTTTCACAAAGGGATTTCTATGTGTGGGAACATTTCAGGCACATCTAGAACTTGTTTAATCCAAAAGTCAAACCATGTTGGCAAGTCAGCTCAAGTCGCTTTGGGCAGAGGGGGGCCAGTTTCTGAGGCAGTCAGTCATGTACTTGAAGTAATGGCATGGGAGTTAGGAGATCAGCCATGCAGAAAAGCCAGCGAGCTCTGCACAGCAGCTCATCAAAGGATACTCAGAACACTCAGCAGTCAATCCTGATGCTGAAATCCAGGCTCAAGTTTCAGTTTCAAGTAAATTCAAAGTTCACAAGTGGGGATATTTTCTCACAGATAGCAGTAAGCCTCTTTACTCTGCCTTCACGCTCCCAGGTCAATTTTTTACCTTGGATAATTAAACCCAGTGTGGGGCTGAGGGACTGTACAGTAGAGCACACCCTGGAAAACACCACAGGAGCTCTGCATGGCTGCCAGAGCTTGTGTCTCCCCCAGCCTCCCACCTGCATCCAATTCAAAGCCCCAGAGCTGCAACCCTACTTTGGGTGTTCCTGCAGTCTGGATTCTACTGACCTGGGACCCCTCTGCTTCCAGGGCTGCCAGCCCTCCTTTGCCAAGGAGGTGGCGAAGGGGAGCCCCAGCGCTGCAGCCCTCTCGCTCAGGGCTGAGCACTGTGTGTTTTCCTAGGAACTAAAACCCTTTCCAGCTTCAAAGGTAAATACAAAGATACTCTTTCTGTCAGCCCTGGTGGATACTGGAGTTGCCTTCAGGGCCAGACACTTTTCTCAGACAAAAGCGCTTAATTCCCCATATATTCCAAGTGCTTCAAGAACTACGACATGGCCTTTTACATGCTCAAGCCCTCACTTTCCACACACACATATAAGCAGAGACGCAAAGCTTCCCCAGAGGCCTCCCTGGCTGTAAAACTCTGACTTCATAGCCATGTGTGAATGGCCAGGCGAACTTAAGTTCCCCTTCTCGCTTTTATTCAGAAAATCATGTTTGCTATTACTTCTGATAAGAAAACAAAAATCAGCTCTCCAAACATAAATGGAAAGCAGCACTCTGTTTTTCTGACATGTTTTGCCATAGTCTCAGGTTTAAACCAGACCCTGATGGCCATGCTTGTTATTCTCCTATGGGCAGTGAGGAAGCAGTTTCTCAAGCTAGAGATGAGAACTGGAGTGATTCATTGTGCTTTACTTGCCTCCCGTGCTTTTCCTAGCCAATTTAGGTAAATATAGTATAGGAAATTGGGTTCTGTATGAACAATTGTGACAATTACTGCTAAGAGCCCCATCACTTTTTGCTTCATTTAATATTCTCTGTAATTATGTTAGTCATAAAGAAAGTCATTCGGTATTAATGTGGATGTCACATGCCCTTCCATGGAAACCTCAGCAATAATTAATGCTCCATTAACACCTTAAGTGTCTTGTTATTATTTATTCATTTAGCATTAAAAATGGTGAGGCTGTTTTAGGGAGGAAGGAGTCAAGATATATTGTATGAAATAGTTTTTTTTGCATGCGTGTGTGACGACACTGTTCCTGCAAGAGCCACGGGACATTGGTTTAGAGACAAATGCCAGTGGGTCTGTAGCCTTAGCTATACTCTCCTCCCTGCCTGCTGCTGTGCTATAAATAGCTCAAGCTCGAACAGGGAGATACACAAGACACTTCAAGAAAACACCAGAGGAAAATCAGGAGATGATGTCTGGCAAGGCTTTTGGCGGAGAGAGCGAAGACCCAGGAAAATTTCATTGTGTTCCCACCTCTATCATACTTCCAGATGTTTGTGTACAAGCCATGCAGAGCGAGTCCTCACCCTGTCAGAAGGTCAGGCTCTCAGCTCAAGAGAGAGCATGGGTTGCCTTTTGTTTTCTTGTTTCTTTGTGGCCAGAGACCCAACATGAATTTTTTTGTTCGACCATAACACAATTTTTTTCTCTTTTTTTGATCCACCAAGAAAAAAATGTTTTTCTGGAATCAGAAGGATCTTCTCTGTGTTTTGGTTTTCTCTTTAGCTCCTGGAAAAAATCAACCATTGGCTGGGTCCAAACTTCGTTACTGCATTTGGATTAAGCATCTCAGGGTGTCCTCCAGAGCCTAGTGGATCATCCTTGTCAGGTGGCAAGTGTGATCTGCCCAGGGTCACAGAAAAGGAAATCTGTGGCTGCTGGCAGACAAGCTCCCTCTGGAAACTGTGGTGCATCTAGGATGAGGATTCAGGTCTTCCACACCCCACCCCTGAGTATCACTTGTGGTCTCATCCCTCCTGCCCAGCTGTCTTGAACCCGAGGGCTGCTTCCAACACTGCATCTGGAGCAGTGTCTCTCTGTTTCCCTGCTTCTATAATGGCTGTAACTGATTTTCTGGCTATTACCTACTAACAAGAGACATCTAGGAAAACAGCAATTCCTCTTATGGCTGAGTTTATTACAGGTTGGAGTTCCCCAGCTGTGTCTGGGCTGAATGTATCCTTTTCACAACACAACTCTGAAGAGCTTTTTCTTTCTTTCAAAAGCAACATGGAGCTCTGCATGCTGCATGACCCCCAGTCCCCAGTTAAACTATCCCACAGCTGTTACTGACTTCCAAAAGTGGATCTGTCAGAAGCATGGTCGTTGTGTTGAGATCTACCATCAAAGAAAAGAAAACCCAACAGTGCCCAATGAGACAGACCTTTGTTTGATGCTCTCTCCCATCCCACATACCTATACATATATATAAATATAGATATACTTGCATACACACAGGGTACCTTGATAGTAATTAATGTCTTGTCACTCACTGCAAAGCCTCAGTTATATTAGCCAGAGCCATATGTTTTTTGCACATGCTGAAATGCTGTATATTTATGCCGCTTTTATAGTTTTCCTTCCTTGCAGGAACAGGATGTTCTGCCTCCTTTTTTCCCTACATTTTCTTTTCCTTTGTCTCAGTATCATCTGCTACAGATTCTCTAAAAGAAGCAGCTCAAACAAAAGGGGTACTCCTTGCACTACAGCCAAGATACGCTGCCCAGGCCTTGGCTGCAAGGGCAATTCTGATGGGAACTGAGGGCTCACCTCACATATTTCCGTCTAAAGTGTGCACGACTGACACTCATCACGTGCCCAAGCTGCCTGACAATGGCACATAACTTCTGCACTTTGGCAGGGGGTAGCTTGGCAGATAGGCCAGGCAGTTCATCACTTCCCACCACAGGAACTCTCTCTCCATGCTGCTTTTCCTTCTATCCTAGATACTGCACTGAGATTGCTACTATAAAGAAAACAAATACAGCAAGGTGCATACAAATTGCAAATAAAAAGTTAATGGTGGCATCTTTCAGCGCTACATGGAGAGTAAAGGGCCATTAGCCTCATTAAAGCAAAGAAAACCATTTTTTTGTTCTCCCATTTTCCTCTTTACTGCAGCGAGTTTTCATGAGTGCACAAACATATCTGTGCCTTGGAAACCTTGCTTTGAATTATAGCTTCTCATTACAAGGAAAAGGTGTCAGCTTCAGTTTCAACTTTCCTTGCAAAGTGTTTTTCTGCTTTTCCTCCACGAAGGAGGCCCCTTGCTAATTCATCCTGCATCTTTACAACCAGAGGAGACAGCAAAAGAACCTGGGTCTGAACTGCTCACCTTTGGATCTGACCCTCCTGGTCCCTCCCAGGGGTTAGATTCTCTACTATGCTCCTCAATCCCAGGGTATAATTCTCAAAATCAGTAACTCCTTCCCCTCCTTTTCCACTTCATGGGCTATACTTACCCATAGCACAGTCAGCCCACATGATTTGGCTTCTGCATCACTGCGTGATTTTCCGTGGAGATGAGTGCTTTCATTTTTGCAGCTTCCTTCCTTCTGAAAATAGTGGGCTGGATTTTCTCGTCAGTTATCTGCTTGTAGTAAAATGAAAGATATTTCACTAAACCATGTGGACATGGTTTTCGCTGACTCCATGGGCTGGTTCCCAATCTATGTCAGTGTAATAGAGATTAAAAGCAGGCCTGGATGGCCAGTGACCATTGACACTGATGGTCCTGCATTGTGTCATGGTAAGGTCAGGACAGTCCTTATCTTTCTGCTTTGATGTGAAACACTGAGGATACACATGAGTTTGGGTCTGGGTTTGGATTTGAGTCTGAATTTTCTGTTGGAAAATCAGGATTCAGACCTAGATGGGGTTCTGTCATGACAGATCAATTGCAAGGAGGAAGTCGTGAAATGCAGAGGAACTGAACACAAATCAAGTAGAAGAGAAGATGGCATTCATCTGAAGGGATTTTGTATTTAAACACAAAGACTTTGGGATGATGTAAGATTGCTGAACACCTGGCTGGTAAATACTTCATTGACTGAAGACTCACAATTGATTATTTCCTACCGAATTTGTTTCTCTTTTACAAAGCAACTGCAAACACAGATACTTGGGGAGTCTGTTCTCTTTGCTTATAAGCCTTTCAAACTGTCTACCCGTGTTTCTGATTCAGCAAGCATTTAAGCATAAACTGGATTGAATTTTCACAGGTAAAACCCAATTTTGTTTACATCTTAATCTCCACCTCATTCCCCCCCCCACCCCACCAAAAGAAGAAAAAAAAAACAGAGAGAGAGACCCTAAGAGACACCTAACCTACTCACAAGCCAAGAATTAATGCTGTTGCGCCATTGATCTGATTGCCCACATCCTCTTCCTGAGGAATCAGTCCAGTGGATAATGGCTCTGCATTTCTGAGTGAAGCTTCCTACCTGTGAAAAACAGCTGCTAACAGAGTTTGAGTGTCAGGAAGCCAGCAGACAGATGCTTTGAGTAAGGAGTCATGACATGAAAGATGAAAGGATCACTGCTAAGGCATCTGTTACCCATCTCAGAAAAAGGAAGAAGGAGACATTACTGAACCATTTATACAGGAGCTCCTGAGCTCCTGGGGACTTTAATTACCCATACATCTGCTGGGTATGATGTTCCTCAATCCTAAACCAAAATCATTCTTTTATTCCAGACAGGACCATTTTATTGCGTAATAAATTTTTTAAAAAGAGTAAAATTATTCTAGATCAAATGATACAGAGGGAGGAAAAAACCTGAACAGTTTGGGAAGATAGGTGGGTCTGTAATGTTGACCACAGCTTTCTTGAACTGGGTCCATATAAGACAGTTCTGGGAGTGCACAATACCACAAAGGGGGTGGAGAGTGAAAGTGCACATGGATGGGAGTCAGCAGGCCAAGCAAGACAAGCATTCTTCCTGTTTATGCTCTATTCATTTTACATCATAAACTCTCCTCAAACAGTTTGCAATCTTTTAAAAATGAATTGGCTACTTGAGATGGCTTGCTAAATAATTTGAGCAGCTAAACCAAACCCATATTCAAAATAAGTCACTGAAATGAAATGACACTCAAATCAGTATGTAACTCAAATTATGCTTTGCTGTTCCTTGATCCAGTGACTGTAATGAGTGTAATTCCAGTGAAGTGGTGTCTGAACCCATTTTAGCAGAGATGCAACCTTTCTGAAAAAGAAATGCTTCTTAGAGTGTTGCCTAAAATGCACTTTTTAGCTCTATTTTTTTTCTTCTGCTAGTAATTAGGTTAACTGTAGTGTATTTACAGTCGAGCGCCACAAATGAGCTCTAAAGTTAGATCTACCTCTAAATATAGGCATAGCCTCAGTGCCACATGGGAAAGGAGAAAGCTACAAGCTCTGTCTGGTACGCAGCATCTTTCTAGGGAATTGCCAAGCCCAGGGTAGTGTGTGCCAATACAATAAGCAGTCAAGCTTGCTTAACTGTTCACTCAAACATGTGCCTTCCCTCAGCTCTACTGCAGTGCAAAGAGAAGGAGCAGCCAAATCCAAGAAGGGGTTACTCCATGAGGACTTCAGGCATGAAAGGTTAGATATCCTGTGTGGGGAAAAGAGAGATGCAACAGATGCAAGGGATGCAAGATTCTGAGTGCAACAGAGAAGGGCAAATTAAGCTAAGAGATACCAGCCTCAAGCTGAGGTCTAATGGCAAAGTAACTGTGTGCTATGATTGTTCAGAGAAGCAACTGGAGATGTCAGGCTCCCTGTAGAAGACAAAAAAAAGGAGTTAAGGAAAATAAGATCAGGCTTTACAGATACTGGGAAAACCAAAGGACTAGAAGAAAAAATGAAGAAGGAAATTTCAGGAGAATAAAAAGTGACCAAGACAGCGAGCTGCTTCTTTAAAGGGCCAGGAAGTACAAATGCAGAGACTTTGTCAAACCTGTGCCTGAGTATGCTCTTTCACGGATGTTGAACCCTCTTTTTAACCTATCCCAAAGGCTATGTGTATTTTACTTGTACTTCTGGTCCATTAGACTTCTATGGTGAAACCTTCGCTCTGTGGAGGATTTGGCTAATACTTAACCTTACCAAGCAAGGCAAGCAGAGCTGAGCAAGTCAAGGATGGAGAATTAGGCATATAACAATGCTTAACTTCCCTACAATGAGTATAGCTCAATTATTTCTGTTAATGAGATCCCCCCTCCATGCATAATCAATCCCTGCTTGCATGAGAAGGCGCTAAAGGGCACAAGCTGACAGAGATCATCATGTGAGTGTGCCGGGGTAGCTGCCTTGCAGGCCACAGGGCAAATCACTTGTGAACGTGTCACAGAACTCGCACAGAAATGAAAGGCACAAGTACATTGCCAAATGCTGAGCTTCACACATCTCATATCCAACCTCAGAGGAGTGTTCAAGGCATTAGCAAAAGTCTGCACCTTACTAAAGTGCTCTTCTAACAGAACAGGGAAGGCTGTGTTAGCACCTCTGGGCATATCTGGTATACCCTTCTCAGAGAAAAACACTGCAGTGGGTGGTCTTGGGCATGGCTTTCCTTGTGCCTGACTTGCATGAAGCTTTTATATTTATTTGTAATGTTCTTTACGTATTTATTCAAAAGTCTAATGACATTTAAATGAAAAATCTCATGCTGATTAAAAGCAGGTAGGGGAATAGCTGGGAAAATGAAATGCACCATACATAATCAGATCCAGATGACACGCAGCCCAGTGTTTTGAGGGAATGAAGCTAATGAATATAGTGAACCGCTGGTAATTAGATTTGAACAGCCACGGCAAGGGAGAGGAGGGGGAGAAATGCAAACATGGTATAGATTTTAAAAGGGGGAATAAACAAGAAGAAAAAAGAGAGTTATCCTAACATAGGCTTATAAAAAGCCCACATCACTGGCTAAAACCCCCAGAGGGGAGGACTGCGAAGTGTTTCTTCAGCTTTCCCTTTCAAACTTACCATCATCTTTTCACTCCCCACTTCCACAGTTGTGCTCTTTTTTATTTCCTCTCCTCGCCTTCCTCTGCATCCCACCTTCTGATTTTGCCCACATCCCCCGTTTTACTCCCTAGGAGATCTTTAGGATTTTTCAGGATGAAGAGCCCTTCCCAGACCATTCTTGATTCCCTTCCAAGGTACAACCTCTCCATCCTGCTCTATCTAGTTACCAAAACAGTAGAGCTCCATATTGTCCCTTTCCTTCTCAATGACACTAAGTTAAACCTTTAATTTAGGCTAAGTACTTAAAGATGTGCATTTCTCTAACGTGTGAGCAGTCCCGCTAAAATCCATGGAGTAACGGGGGTGTTAAGAACCACAGGGGCTTTTTTGCCTGCCCAGAACAGAACCTCAAGCACTAATTCCTTTTCGTTCCCAAACTGGCTTTGTCCCAGCCGCTGCTGTTGTGTTCAGGCCCATGTCCTCACCTGCACACAAACCAGGCTCCACTCGCCTCGCCCTAGCAGACACCCCTCTGTAGCCAGTGTGACCTGCCACCTTCACCCTTCCATGTGCTGGAGAGGGGAAGCCTGGCTTTGCTTCTTGCCCCTGCCCGGTGCATGGGTTGGCGGTGCTGGCTGCCCCAGGGGTGGTGGGCTGAGGGCATTTGTAGCTCTTGGCTGGTCTCCACCCCGAGCTGATTGTGTAAAGGGCTTTTGTGCAGCCCAGTTGCCTGAGTGCAGTGACAATAGCTCCCTTCAAGGTGCCACACACCCCGAGGTTAGGAGCCACAACCGGGCTGCGTGACCGAGTGAACCCGCTCCGCTCTGTCCCGGGGCACCCACGCAAGGGGGAAAAGGGAACAAATGAGTTACAGTTTACTGAGGGATTTGGTGGGTTTGTGAGGTTGATATGCTGTACATCAAGCCTCACTGAGCAGGTCTTTGGATGAATTCCTCACATTGCTTTAGAATTAGAGCAGAAGCCCACCAAAATCCTGCTGCTTGCTACACCCAGGCAACCAGCTGAACGCAGCAGCATCCTGTATGTGAAGGCATTGAAGGAATAGGATGGCACGTCTCCTTTTTTTTTTTGTGTGGATAATGAATTCTTTTCAATTAGTCCAAGAATCAGCATCACTATTTGAATTGTAGATTTTTACATTGAGTACCAAGTCTTTAATGTCTTTCCAATGGAGTTTATATATAGAGTGTTAACAGAGCTGTCTGTTAAGCAACAATTCCACTGGAGAAGGAGAAAGTGAGTCTGGATGGTGATAAAAAGCAGTACTTCTTTTTTCTCTTGATGTCTTCACTAAAGAGTGAAAGTGTCTCTTGGGATCTGTTATTTGGATTATAATCTGAATTACTTTCTGTGAGAGTACTAACTTTGTGGACTAGAAAGATCAGAGTAGCACTGAAAAAAAAAATTCCCTTTGGGACACTTAGCACAACCCCTTTTTCTCCCCAAAGCCGGAAAAATCCTTTAAAATTATTTTAGTAACACTAGGAGCCTAGAGCAGACTTTGCACAGATTTTGAAGAAGAGAGCAACATCTACTTGCAGCACAGTTCGTTACCGATGGGTCAAAATTATTTGCTGGATCAGGAATATTTCCTTCCCTGGGAGATGTTGATTGAGGCTGTAGGCTTCTCATTTGTATATTGCACAGTGCAACTCAGTTAGCTGGGTTTGAGGCAATCAGATGTTAAAAGGCAATTTAGAGAAAATTGCATATAACTTCAGATGTCATTCAAAAAGGATGGGGTAGTGGCATCTGTTTCTCATAACCTTTGAAACATTACACATGTTTCAGAACGATACTGTTTCTTTAGATGTAAACCATATAATTTCTGGATTTTTGAAAATTAAACATGGTACCTTTAATTTAGGATATTGTTATTCTAGAAAAGACAATGCTAACCTTTTTCGACCTTTCTCTGCAGTGTAAGTTATTGTTGGCAAGGTCATGTTTGGTCGCTTTGTCTGATCCAGGAGTGTATTTCATGAATTACCTTATAATTTTAAGTGGTGACTAGACCTTTGTGTTCTAGGTAACGTCACAAAACAATTTATCCAAGGCATTTGACAAAGAAAGGAAAAATTGCCCACTTTTCCCATCAAACATAATTACCATTCACCACATCTAGATGAAGTGCTTGTTGCATCTTTACTGCAGAACCAAAAGCCCCTATGAATAGGTTTATTTCTCCATTAAATGAAAGCTTGTGCAGAGAAGACAAGGGAAATGGGCTTTATAATTAACCCTCTTAGTGCTCCGACAGAAAACTGATTAATCTGAAACTTATGCTGTGGTGGAATCTTCTCTATTTTTTTATAGATTATGGAAAGCCGTGAGGCAAGCCTCTCACCCCTCTCGCTGTAACACAGGGTCTGGCAGTGGGCTGGAATGATGACACAAGGGCAGGAGAACAGGCGAACCCAGAGCAGGGCTCTGCAAGTTTATTCAATTAGGTACTAAATGTTTGGAACAAGGTTTCATTTGCCAACAGCTGTATACAATCATTTGTGGTTTTGAGGCCAGGGTAATTGGCATGTTATGAGCTTTTGCCTCAGCTTTTGGCATCCGCCTGAAAACCACATGGAAAGAGGGAAGGTTCTGTGTGGGGCTCAGCCAGGAACCCTTCCCAGGGAGTATAATCTCAGGAGCCATAAGTGGACAAACCTCACCCAGGTGGTGTGGACATGGGGCAGATGCTGCCCACCAGCACTCCTAGCAAGCGCTGGTGAGTGGGAGAGAGTCCTTGCTAGGCTGTATGTTACCAGAGACAAGATTGCTTCACATGCATGGATTTATGCTTTTAACTAGGGATGACTGTTTTCAGGAAATTGACTGAAGCTGCTTGTTAATTGGAAGCAGTGAGGGAATTTTATTTTCCATTGTGTGCTTCAGTCCGCAGTGATCCAGCACTCAGCACTAAGTTGTTACAGCTCAGAAGCTGCCACCAATCTTTATCCAGTGGTGACATGACATCCCTGGCCTCCCTTTGAACAGCCCAGGATGCTCTCTCTTCCATGCCATGCTTCCTTTCAGGGCATGCTAGGAGCTGCAACACCCTGAACCTTGTATCCTCTTCCCCCATTCTGCTTTTTTTTTCTTCCTTTCACCAGTGCATCACCTTTGCTGTGGGATGCTCTTTGGGGAAACAATAACCATTTGCTGCACATTTATACAATGCCCAGCACAGCAAGCCCTGCCTAGGCCAACACTTTTTGGCAGCATTGCAACAAATATTAAATGCTGATAGCACCATGGTGGAGCCATACTACATCATGAGTATCACTAGATGGGATCACAGCACCCATTTTCTTATCACCTGTAACTTCTTCCTGTGAAGGGGGAGTCAGCCTTGAATTGTTCCTCTGGATCACACTGTTGTAACCAACATCACGTCTTGGTTTCTTAATTGTTTACAAGTTAAAGAGCAATCCTGTGTCCTGTAGAGGAGCTCCCAGCTGATGTCTAATCATTAGCTTAAGATCGGGAGAGCAAAAATATGCAGTGCTGCTCTATATTAGTGTTCTTTAGTTATAATAATGGATTGCTTTTCCCCTGTGGCGCTCAGAGCTCTTCACAAAGAAAGAGGAGCATTGTTACTGCCTTTTTAGGGGCGAAAAAGCTTAAGGGCAATGAAGAAACGTGCCTTGCCCACAGTTAGACAGCAAAGGAGAGTCCGATTCTTCATACTTCCCTTGTCATTGGGACTACTTACAAACCTACCGAAAGCTGTGTCATATCCACGCCCCTAAGTGAGAACTCAGTGCAGCTACTTAATAATAACAGAAAGGATAATTTATCCCATATATGTCCAAGAATCAACACCAGTTGTTCTGGCAGGCACTCACATGCTCTTTGCTTGGAGTGAGTCTGTTCTTAACAGATGCTCAGCTGCTTGTTAACAGGATGGAGAGATGCAAATGAAAGTCTACGGGCTTCAGAATAAGCAAACTTTGTCCCTTGATCACAGCACAGTGCCTCCTGCTCCTGACAGTTGCAGTTTTATAGTGGGTCAGGTGGACAACAGATGTTCACCTGCTTAACTACAGTAGCAGTAACACTCTTAAAAACAACCTCTGAACAAAAAGACCCATCTACTCTTACTGCTTTGCAATCAGGCAGGAGCCCTTTAGATGTATTTGTCTGTACGTCCCGTCTAATTTCCTCTCAGAAAGCTCAAGTAGTGGAGCCTCCACTCTTTTCTTGGGCAAATAATTTCTTTCTGTGGTAAGACCCTGCTCCTCTGATGTGGCTTTCCTCCCCCACCCCACATGGCTAATTTAACTTTTCCTTTCCTACCCATGCTCGTCGGCATGGATGCAATATGCACGCTGAAATGTCATCACTCCCCCTCACAATCACACTGTTCTGCTCACTCATCTGGGGTCCATCTGTGGGATGGTGGTACTGGAGTCCTATTATGCTGGAGAGTAGGAGGATGGAGGGATGAGGAGCATGGGAATCCTGACTATGGCACTGAGCAGGGTGATCATACCCTGTTTATTGAGTTCAGTGCTGAGGCTCCATACCCTGTGATATGCACAAGGACATTTCGCAGGATGACCTCACACTCCTGTCCAGTGGAAATGCCCTGCATCTTTTGCTCACCTTTGCTGCTGTTTGCTTTGGTGACTCTGGGTTAAACCTAAGGCACTTTGGAGTTTAGCATTCAGAGTGCCTGTGCCGTGTTGAGAATAAACAGGACTGAAGCAAACATCCCTGTTGATCCATGTCGGTCTTCTGTGCTTAGAAACTCAGGGAAGAAATCTCAGCTAATAGGACCAATGATTTTCTCCAGAGCTTTTATACTGTGTATGGGTCTGCTGCAGTCTACAACACCGTGGAGCTGATACCTGCGAAACTATAACTTTTAGTGAAAATGTATGAAAAGAGACTGGCTTTGATGCTCAAAGCTAATGTTAGGCAGCACATGGAGATGTGTGGGATGTGAGCTGGGATTTCGTGGTCACACTTTCTGCTGAAGCATCTGTCTGAAGCCCAGTGAGAGGCCGACTACTATGAGCCTGAGGGAGATGTGCAGTGATGCTTGCAAAGCTTCTCACAGCAGAGCTGCTGACCATGGATGTGGCACAAAGGGCCACATGGGGTAAAGACACTGCTCTCCATGGTAAGATAAAACCCTTGTCTAGAAAAAAGAAAAGGCAAGAAGGAGTTTGTCCTCTGCGTACTTCATATGTAGCCTGAATTTTCTGCTGCTCAGAGGAGAATGCCAAATACAATTCGTATCCTCCAAAGGAGGAAATTTGGTTTAAAAATGAAAAGAGCTAGACATGTGTCTCCTCTGAAAATCAATAGGATATATGCATCCCAATCTCTTTCTCATTTTAAGACTTTCATCCCACACAAAGCACTCAGCTATGCTTTTATGACCGGGTTCCCCTTCCTTGCAAAATCACTGCCTCCTTTTCATATTCATCACCAATGGGGATCAAAACCAGCCTACAACCCAGCAAAGGCAGGCTTCATGTTTGCCTTCTACATCTTCGTTTAGCCCTCTGACAATGCTCTGGAAAAAGCGGAGGCTGCTGCCTTAGCTCAGGGCTGAATGAATAAAGGTCACCATGCTCCAGGATGGATGTTCATTGTCACACAGTGAGACAGAGACGGCCAGCTAAGCTGGAGGTGGTTTGAAGAAAAGGTACAGCACTCAGCTGTCCTCACCTTCAAAGATACTAATCTCACAGGCTTGCTCTTGCCTGCAGAAAGCAGTGCTGTGACTCAAATGAAATAGTGGGAGCGGGACCCATGATGCTCCTGTGGAAATCACTTTTTGTACGTGCGGGGAGGAGGAAGAAGGACACACGGGGTCACCTCATCTGCTAGGCCTGAGATCTTCAATAAGCCATCTGATGATTTCCTCGAGGATGACCTGGTTAAGCAGGAAAATCAGGATGAAAGAAATGGTGAGCAAGTTCCACTGTCTTGGCAAAATCGTCTAAGAATTGATAATTCAATAGACTCTTTGTGAATTCCTTTGCTTTGGTTTTACTTATGTGCCATTACTATTTTCCTATCATTGAGCAACATCTGGAAAAGCATGATTAAAATAAGAAACAAACCCCACCAGATAACAGGGAGGCACTGCTAGAAACAGGATCCCAGCTGCCATCTACTTCCTTGTAAAACCAGAGATCTGCTCTTCCTCCGTCCTGCATTGAAGAGCTTGTGGAGTTGAGGATGTTTTTCATGCCTAACAGGACATTCTGCGTTTGGACTGCATAGCCCCTTTTCCTTATCCCTCCTAATCTTTCTTGCTTTTTCTTGCATTACTTTGCACTCCTCTAACTGCTTGTAGACAAAAATGCTGGCAGCAAGCATATGAAGTCTCAAATGTATTGAATATGAGCTTCAAGAATGAAAATACAGAGGTATTGCAGATCTCAAGTCCACTGAGATAGCAGGTTGAGCTATGGTGTCATCCAGTCTTTGGGCTGCTATAGTAAATTGATAAATCTTTATACTGGATTATATGCTGGCATTAGAACTGTTGTCAAAACCTAACACAGAGGAGTTCTCAAATTATTCCCTGATGAAAAGATTGGGTACCAGGATTTGAAGTAAATGACGTACTTGTTTTGCCCAACATTTCATTTAAACCATGGAACTCACTGCCAAACAAAGCTGCAAAGGGAAATGCTTAAGCAGGCTCAGCAAAAGATATCAGCTGCAGTTGAGAAAGACTGGCTCATGAGCAGTGGTTAAAGAGGACAGGACAGATGGTCATAAGGAAGAATCAGTACACAGAGAGCCCTGGGCAGGCTGGAAAGTTGGGCCAGTTAGGGAAGCATGAAGAATTGAACTCTCCTTTGCTGGAAATATTCATGACTGGATTTGACAGGGCCCTGGATAGCTCAGACCTAGGCTCTGCTTTACATAGACTAGATGGTCCCCAAGAGCAGGGACCCAGCCCAGACTTACTGAGATTCTATGGATTCAAGCCTGAAATCAAATAGTCAGGCCGTGGGGAGGATTCTTCTTCCCCAGTCTTTGCTTTTATTTTTCTAGGTACCTGCTGCTGCCCATTGGCAGAAATGGCATGCTGAGCTGGGTGAATCCATCCTGAAATCATCAGTTGCACCAGTTTTTGTATTCTTATGATTCCTCTGCTGTAAAACCCCATTTTCCTTTCCAAGGAGGATGCTGTAAATTCAAACTTCACCTCGGAGGTAGGGCAACATTTTGACACGGTCATGCAGTCATTGAGATAAGCTATATTATTTAGACGAGTTGTTTGCTGTTGCCCAGAAAAAAAAAATCAACAAGAAGCAGCTGGGAATAAGAAGGAAACAAGGAATGCATGTCCTGAACATCACTGCTTCCATCAATAAAGCTGTCTCTAGTACACGTGCATGCCTGTATGCCATGCACGGGTGAGCTGGAGAAGAGTCCCTAGTAGACAGCATTGCCTGCAAACCTTCTGCCCCCAAAGGACCATCTCCAATCAATCTAAAATGATGGTGGGTTCACTGGAGGGCCTCCAGTGAATGACTTACATCCACCTGGGACAGCAACACTCTCTTTAATGGCAGTAGCAGCGTGTGGGCAGGGAAAGGAGGCAGTTGAGCGGAAGGATGGCTGGTGCAAGTGGCTCAGCGCCGCACACACTGCATGGATGGAGCCATCCACAGTGACCCTCAGGCCACAGCAAGATGGGCCCTCAGCAGCCAGCACCACTCTCACTCTGTTGATGCCGAGGGATCTGCACTGAGGTCCATGAGCTGGAGGTGCAGCCTTCCCTTACATTGCCTTTGTTAATAATACAGCTGCTGCAGTGGGTGGCAGCCTGGGCTCTCAGTCTGCTTCATGTCAAGGCTTTTGTCCTCACTTGAGGAGTGAGGAGATGTGCTGGGTTTGTTTCTGGGCCAAACAAAAGCCTGCTCCAGAGAATGCCACTGTGGCTCACAGGCTTTCATCTCAAGACCTGCCTGTTCTGTCAGCTCTGCCTGCAAAGCCTGCGTAACTCTTTGTGTTTGTTCTCAAAACAAGCATTCAAATACAGTCTTTTGTATTTTCTTTTGCATAAGAAATCCAGAGCAGAAGAAACCTGTGTGAACAAGCCAGTGGGAGCACCCTTAGCTGCGGGAAGCCAACAACAACAAGGGCATCACTTTCAGCTCTGCGGCAAACAACGGGGAGAAAAACAGCAAACTCAACATGGAAAGAGCCACTGGTGGGGTTTGCTTTATGAAAAAATGCTGTCCTTGTGTCCTGTAGACGTTGGTCATGGTGAAGCCAGGCCTGTCTGAACCTGTCTGTGAGCTTTCCCCCACTCTCTCATGGCCTCACTTCACTGAACCTAACACAGTTCCTCTACAAAGTGCGGAAGTCAGCACTGTGCACAGGTGTCTTTATGAAACTAAGGGTGGAAGGATGTGTGGGTTTCTGAGAACCTTCCTTGAGTCTCTTGGGTTGCATGGAGCCTGCCAGGGTTCAGGGGTAGCCCCAAACACACAGGGAAAAACTTGCTGCCACGGAAGTCCAACAGAGTCCCTACAGAGTCTGTGTGAGCCCGTGCTCTGAGCAAGACAGCCTGAACTCAGCAGGGACATGAGTCCGAGTTCTGGGTGCACAGCCACTAGGAGATGTAACCAGTGGCTGCCTTGTACAGCCTATGCCCTGTGTTTTCTGTCTGTTTTCTCTGTTTGTCCTCTAACCTCTTTGAACTGCCTTTTAAACTGTCTAAACAGTGCTCAGAGTGGGACTCTCACAGGATTACCATCCAAATTATAATTATACACAGACACGGTATTAAAGTTGAAGGGCCAAGTACTCAAAAGTTAGGAAACAATAGAATTTATATTGCCTCTGTACTTTAATGCAAATCCTTCTCTCAGCAGCTGCTGTGGTTTCTGTGCAGCCTGTTTGCTGCGAGTGGGAGAACCCAGGGGCACGTTTTCTGGGTGTCCTCAGTAACTCCTGCTGCTGAGGAGTCAAACACAGGGCAGCACCTCACGCTCCCATGGCAAAGTAGTCCCACGGGGCTGGCAGAACGTGTTGGAGGTGTCTGCCTTTGTCCCTCCCGTGTACCCTGCACCTGTGGGAGCA
Source organism: Oreocharis arfaki (assembly GCA_013398015.1). NCBI lineage: Eukaryota > Metazoa > Chordata > Aves > Passeriformes > Paramythiidae > Oreocharis > Oreocharis arfaki. Next base: position 82,589 of record VZRR01000422.1, read on the forward strand.
CAATGCTGGATGGCCAGTGGGGTGAAGGAGCTGGTGGGAGAAAAATACCTCAGCAGGAGCTAATGGTTTTTTCTAGCCCAGATCACTTCTGTGTGAAGCCTAGAGGGATGGTACAAGGGTGAGGATGAGAGTGAAGATTAGGAAAGAAGGGCTTATGCTGGCTTTGCTCCAAACAAAACATTCTTCCAACTTAGGCAAACAGCAATGCTTGCGTGAGACTCTCTTGGAACCTCTTTTACCCTTCACAACTCCTGAGCCAGTGTCTTTTAATCCAAGTTACTGAACATGTTAAACAAGGATGGAGGCAGGAGGGGATCTAGCAAAGAGAAGCGAGGTCATGGTTCTGAGTGACTGAATGTTGCCCTAGATAATTGAGTTCTTCCCGCTCAGCACCTCGGAGATGTTAAACACATCACTCTGTCCAAACATTTTGCAGGCAGTCACTGCTTTTCTTCCTCATTTTTTGAGTGCTTTTAAGTCCTTGCTTCAAATCAGAAGAGCACTTGGATTGTAGACGTATATGCCATCAGATTTTGTCAATACAACCGTTAGTCTCTAGCCTTCTCAGATGTGGCTAACCTGTTTCACTAAAAATTCAGTCTGGGGCAATCCCCAGGAATGTAAACCTTCAACCTGCAAGGTGAAGGGTTGGAAACACTGGTAAATACCTCAAATCAGGCTCCTGGAATGGGAAGCATCTGGCAAGCTTGTAAGAGGCAAAACCAGTCCACAACACTTGAGAATAGAGCTTGTCCCTATAAATAATAAAAAGGAGCAGCTGTTATCTAAAAAAGTCAGAGCATGAAGCTAAAATGTCCTCCAGGGTATTTCTACTCACTTGCAGGAATTGGCACACAGCTGGAACAGGTGTACAAAATGCCTCTCTGAGGCTAATGAGGCCTTACCTGTGCTTTAACATGAAAGTGACTGGGCTTCCATGTGATGTGTGGAAGGCTGTATTGCTCCAGCTCTCCTCCTTCCAGGCAAAAGGGTGCAGAAGTGCCCTGCCTGAGGCCTGTTACTCCATTTGCAGAAGTGATTCAGGCATTCATGCCCCCATGGCATAGATTCAAAATCTGGGTGACTAGAGTTCTACATCACTGTGGTGGGTCTGGTTCTTCTATTTCACCTCTCAGCTGAAGCTCTTAAAGTGATGTAAGTAAAAATGTTGAATCTGACTTTATTTCTAAACTTGGGGAAAATTTGGCTCTGGGTAGTAGCATGTGCTAAAGGTAATGTGCTCAGTACCCAGCAATGGTGAAAAACAGACTGTCATTTTGAGTGCTTCGCTGTTGGTTCCTGCAGCTGAGGATGTTTGCCCTGAACATCCCTTTCTGTAGCTGGCGGTGACACTGGAAAGGAATAACTCCTTCCTTGAAATGTTTGGGAGGGAATTGATGGGAAGAGAAAAGATATCAGCTATAACATGCAAAGTCACTTTTCTTCGACAGCCTCCCTGACACCAGGGCTGGAAAGCCTTGTATTCAGGTGAAGCTCTTCTCCCACTTCGGTCGACCAGCCTGCTGGAGAAACAGGCTTACAGAAAAAATGGTTCTGGAGACTCGTGGTAAGGGCCCCCCCCTGTTGCTTGCAGACTTCACATTTTAGGGTGCTGCTTTCCAGGTCCTTGGGCTTTTCTTGAAGTTGATTTTGACTACATGAAAAAATCTTGCTTTCAAATTTTAAAAATTGCCTTTTATGCACTCTCTTGCATGTTGCCTTTTTTTTCTTCCTTTCCTTCTGGCCTTTGGTTTTTTCTCTCCCACATCATAGTCACCATATCCTTGGAGTGGGAGGAGAGAAACGAAAAGAAAATATTTAACACCTCCAGTATTTTTAAACCATCAGCAATTGGTAGAAGCCTGAAGAGGTCACCCCTGGAAATAATCCAGCTGGTGCACTCCTTATGGATGCCACCTTTCCAAGAGCAGTGCCATTTCCTCATGAGGTGGGTGTACTTATTTATTGTGTCATTAAAGCTGTTTTCTTTCAGACAGCCTTTAAATATCTTCCCTGGGGATTTGCCTGGCTGGGCAGCAAGCCAAGTGGAACCTCCTAAAGTTAAGAGATCAGCTCTGTTGGACACAAACCACTTAACATTTCAAAGATGACAAAAGTGGTACATATCCAATTTGTTTCCAGTAGGAAAGAAATAACTGGCAAGTAGCACACTGAGCCCATCACAGTGGACAAGCCATGCCATGGTGACTCCCCTTCTTTGGGCAAGAACAGGGTGCTGCTGTATGTCATATCTACCAGCTGTGGTTATGGACCCTTCTCTCTGTTTGCCATGGCTCCAGGGAGGCCAAGACTGATGCTCCAAAATCCCATGCTCTATTGCTGCCGTGGGCTCTTACTGCTGCTACTTTCCATTACCGCTGGAAACCTTCCCTCTGCCCTGCTCACGGGCCTTGAATTTTGGTGTTATATATCTTGAATGCGGTTGTCCAGAGCTCAAAGGGCATGCTATTCATAATTCACTGCCCCCAGGCCAGGTGACAGCAGTCACACCTGGCACAGGTTCTTCCTCTTCCAAGATACTCAGACTGCTTTCATACAAGGATGCCACCACGGGTTTTGAAATTTGCTTTCCACAGACTTTCAGCTGGATTAAACTCAGCTGCTGCCAGATTAGCAGAGTGCAACACAGAGGATCAGCTGCAAAGCTTATTGAGGGACAGGAGAAGATTCCCTGGATTTCAGCAGGTCATAGATCCAGCCTATAGGAGGGAGCTCAGCACATTGGGTACCCTGGTTCTCCCTGTTGTGAGGAGCAAAATTGATCATCCCTGACTGAATCCAAATGCTTTAGGATCTCACAGTCCCAAGGGCAAATGATGTTTTTGTTGGGTTTAATGTCTGGTCTGGCATTTGGTGCAAGATGTTTTGGTCTTTTCAGTGAACAGTAGTCCTGAAGACCTACCAGCTTGCCAGGAGCTTTATTCCTGCAGGGCCTTTCAGATAGCAGTGGAGTTTCTCCACGTTCGGGCTTGTGAAGGGCAAATCCAGATCTGATGCCTCAAGACAGTAAAAACCTGTTGCCACCCCCAGCTCTGGGGCCTGATGCTCCCTCTCAGCAGGTTGTGACAATAAAAGACGCCCCGTATTTGGCAATCCCAAATTGCCTGGCTGCTTTCCTCACATGATGGGACACAGCAATGCAGAGGAGCTGGCTGAAAAAACGTGCAACAGGGAAGAAGGGAAGTGGCTCCCACACTGGCAAACCCAGCCAGTGTGTCAGGTCCCAGGAAGAGATCACTGCTCAGAAAAGCTGGCGAGGAGGCGCACACAGAGACAAGAGCAGAAGCGTAATCATCTGTATTTTCAAGGAATCAAACATGGCAGCCCTCGCACACAGAGGGTGAGGTAATAAGGATAATAGTAATAATAATAATAATAATAATAATAATAATAATAATAATAATAATAATAGTAGTAATAATAATATGTTTGGTCTCTGTTCCTTCTGGGCTTCAGGGGCTCATTTTGCAAATGGTTATTTGTATAGCTGGGGCTCACACTGCTCAGACTCATGTCCTGCTTTTCTCTCTGCCAGCAGCCTGGCTTTGCAAGTGTTCATGACTCAGCAGTAAATACACGCCCTGAAGGTGAGCTGGAGCAGCAAGGATCCTTCCTAGAGGCCAGGTCCAACGCTGGCTGGCTCCGATGGAACACAGCGCTCTTGCAGGATCCAGCACCGAAGGGCTGCACCTGCCTGGGAAGGACCAAGGGAAGATTTGGGCTTGAGCAAAAGCCCAATGGCCGCCCTATGAAAACGGAGCTGCCAAGCAGGCACTGAAGAGAGGCTACATCTGTGTCCAGTCAGTCCTGCTGGTGCTTCCAGACTGGTGAAAACAGCACAAAAGGGCCGAGCTGGCCACAGGTTGGGTCTGCACTGGAGCACTTTGTGAGTACAGCAATTCCAGTGAGCTGCCCTCAAACAGGCAAGCGCAGCAATGGCAAACAAGAGGCAGCAGAGACCTTGCGCTGCTGCAGGCCTGTGCTCCTTGGGAGGGAATCCCCACTGAGGTGCGTGATCTTGGTAAAGAGGCAGCCTGTGACAGCTGGGTGCTTCTGCTGAGTAAACCTCCTCTCTCCCCTGTTTTCATCTGGCAGCAGAAAAATAGAGGTGGGGCAACAGCTGGGAAAGATCCTGATGTCGGTGTTAGAAAGTCCTCGGGGATGACAGGGAAGGGATCTGAGTGGGGCCTGGCACCACCATCCTGTCCAAGGGCACTTTGCAAATTGAGAAGGATCAGCAGGACCTTGGGCAAGGGATACCCAGCTGCAGCCAGACCATGATCTTCTGCCATGCTGGGGCTTCAGCACAGATCTCCTGGTCTGTGCACACCAGGGAACCTCTGAGGCAGTTTAAGGTGGGATATGAGGCAGAAATCTCCATCAGCCTTGCCACAGTTTCTTACAGCTCTCTGAAGGAGAGTTCAGCCTCGGTCTTGAATCAGTCCAGTAAGGACAGTGAAATTCTTGCCCAGCAGTTTCAGTGACAAACTAGTTGGTTTCCATGTAACTTGCACATTAAAAGATACCAATAATAGTAAATATGTGAGTGGTAAAACAGAAACAATGCTCTACCTCCATCTAACCCCTCCTATACAATGGGCACTGGCAGGGTATTGCAACAACTTTTTGAATCCCTCCTCCACTCAAACAAAGACTTGTTTTTCCAGTCATTTGTGTATATTTATTGTGATTTTGTATAAATAAATCCGTGAGTTTACAGGGCATGGAAATGCTTTCCCAAACCTGGACTTTTACAAGGAAATAAAACACACGCTAAAAATTAATCCTTGTGGTTTTTTCTATGCCCATTTCTTTTGGGAAAAAATAAAAAGAAAAATACAAAGCGTTTTATTTTGAAATAAAGAAATCAATAATTACAAATATCCAGGCTTTTCCCACACCCCACCTTTCTTCCCAGAAACAGTTTAAATGACAGAATCCAGTATGCTTTCCACAAACTAGAGGGATTTTAGTAAGACCATTAATAGACTTTTAATTTTAACAAGTGCCACTATAAACATTTCTCTAAAATTCACCAGGAAACCAGGATTTTATCACTTTAGGGGCACTGCTTGGCTCTGTGATATGCTATGATGCTGGATAATGATCTAATAGGCCTCACTGACAACAAGCTGGCACCCTGCCATGGGCATGTGAAACCATCCTCCAGCCGGGAGCATGAGAAAACCTGCAAATAATGCCTCCTGATTTCCCGGCTATTAGAACAGCATGGATTAATGTGGCTGCAGCCATCTCGTGCAAATAAGGCATGAAGTAAAGTGCCTGAGCCTGGACATTACTGCTGATGGCTGATTTTTTCATTCCAATCACCCAGAAATGTAACTGGGGAGTTGCTTCTTTGTTCCACCTGCAAAATGAATGAAAGTTTACTTAAAAACAAAATAGTGCCATTAGTTTAAAAATGAACAGTTTCAACACTGCTTTGTGGTTGTCCTTTGATCAGTAGTGTTTCCTATTTGAAAAAAATCAACAAATGTCTGAAGCAATGTTACAAGTAGTGATGTTTTCTTCTTCATTTGTTTTAAGGTAATGATTTCTGTGAAATCTTCATGAAGAGGGGATATTTCAATTTACTTTTATTTCACTTTTATTTTGAGACATTTCATTCAGTTCATGCAGGTATTCTCTGTCATAGTGGATTAGAAGAGGAAGAAGAGTATTAACTGAATTTGTCATCATTTTACCCTTGCTCTGAGGTCTGTAATGCTCTGCAAGACTTGTCTTCATTTCCAGGGCTTCTCGTGGAAATTTCCCTTTGAATGTGGGTTGTATCAGTAGTGACTTTCTTACTTGTCACTTGCAGTTTCTGATTCAAACCAAAACAACAAAGAAGAATTTTTGCTTGGAAGTTGTCAAGAAAAATACAGGCTTTCCTTAATCTGTTACAAAGGCACTCTTCTCGTTTCGCAGGCTTTGGGTGCGAACCCATGGATTTGCTGATTTTTCTCTGGAAATGAGTCTCCGTGGCTGAAGAACCAATGAATGGGGACATGTAAGCTGAGACCAAAGAAGTGCTGTTTAGGTTTTGCCCCCTGGATCAATCTTTCCTAGGATCTGGCATCAGGCTGTTAATACTTTTAGATGATTTACCCACAGCTCATTGTACATCTGTGACAAAAGGACAATGGTTCATGGAGTTCTTATTTGGATTAACCTCTTGATTCAGGGTGAATTAACCAGAACTAAATAAAGAAATCCTTCTGTAGCATCTCTCACTTATGCTGTCCACAGATAGACAGAGTGAATATTCCTTTCCCTTCACCACCGAAAATGGCGCTGACCATGAAGACACTTGGGAAAGGAGGAAGCCCCCCCCCAGATAACTCCTACAGCACTGGGTGTGCAGCTGCAATGGTCTCCCCCTTCCACTTTCGAACACCCCACTGGTGCTTCACAAACTCACCCCAGAGGCAGAAATTTCCAATTTGCCTGCTGCGCACTAAAATTCAAATCTCTTCTGAAGGAACCATCTGTGGAGTCCTGCTCTTCCAGGCTGGCCCAATAACAACAAACTCTCTTTTCTAGTCAAGAGAAACAGCAGGAATCTGGCTCCAGCCTAGCCAATTCTGGTAGTAGAACCAAGCAAAACCGTAGTCTGACCCGTGAATATAGACAGCCAGCTCTGCAAACATAAAAGAGGAAGACAGTTTCTGTTGAAGAATGATCATTCTGATTGCTTGCAGCACACACTTTTCATATTGTTTGGAGTTTTTTCCTAATGGTGCTAAAAATAGCATCATGTGAGGCTTCTTTATATTAAGTTTATTTGTAAATTTAATAAACTGAAAAGAAGAAAAGGAGGAAGAGCAATAAAAATTAAGAAAACAACCAATTAGGAAAATAGAAAGAAGAGATATGAATAGAGGTATTTATCTGGGAGCTAAAAAAATAGGGAGATAATTGACAGTCTTCATTTACTAATAAAATAGTATTTCTGATTTTAAAACAGGAAACCTCCAGCTATTTTAGTACAGATGCAATTTTCATGGCTGAAAGCATCCTTTTGCCTTTCATGTCACATTATTTGAGGATAAAATTTAACAAAATCAGTCAAAATACTTCTCTAGCCAGTGGGCAAACACCCACCATATGAGTTTTGCCAGCGACTGTGTCAGATGTATTAAGCTTATAGGGGGCAGACTAGTCCTAATCAGTCACTCAACATCTCTGAGCTTGTCTTTTCCACCTAAGAGAATACAATAAGCCTTTTGTTCTTCTCCTACATCACCCCATGGTGACTTTTCAGTCACTTACACACCTGGGTAATTTTTTATTTTAATAAATAATAAGGATCAGAATAAGCAAGCATGTAAGGTTTCAATTAAATATTTAAAAGGCCAGTGCTGTGGCTGCTGCAGACTGCACCCACTTTCCAAAGTCCTTTAATGACAGTTTTCATTCACAGAGGATAAGCATGAGAATATATGACATTGCCCTGACTGCTTAAGGCTGATCCCTCAGTAGGCCTGAGATTTTTCTCATTCAAGCTTAAGAAACTGATAGGAAGGTTCCTGCAGCTACATCCTCCCACCCACCCACTTGGCATTTAACTGTAATAGGTCCTTTCCTGACAAGTGGTAATCCTCCTCTCCCCATGGCATCTCTGCCAGACCTCGTCACTGGAGCACACAGGTGCTTATTTTGCATGGGAAAAAAAAGAGTGCATAATGGTTTCTATTAAACTTTTTTTTCCTGGACCTTAACCAAGCACATGAGATGTGTACCTCAGAAGGCAACAGTTATGGAAAAATCTGACTGATAAGAGGGAATTTCCCTCCCCCACTGCCCTCAGAGCACTGCTGTAACCCTTCAGCACAGAGAGTGCAGCCTGGGCTAAGAGCCTTGTGCTCACCCGGTCCCTGGCACAATCCCAACGGCCCCTGGGGGAGTTTTGCCCAGGAATAAAGGAATGCACCCTAGCAGTGGTACAAGCATCCCCATTGCTTCTAGAGTTTGGCTATGGAGCTGCCTTTCCTGTGCCTTGGCTTGCAATGGCAGACAGAAAGCCCTGCTGGGAAAGAGCAAGCTAAGAGTAGCTGTCCTGAGGGCCATGTGAGGTCTGATGATCATTATGAAGACATCAAATGGCAGTGTTTTAGAAATGTGACTGTACCATAGCCGCGGGTGAGCAACAGGAGCCCTGTGATTCCTGTAATGACGGCACTGTGTGTGTTTCACTGTTTTCTGTCATCTCAAATGCAGTGTGCAAGTTCTGTGTGATGGGGAACATTTTCAGCTTACAGTCACGGGCAGCAGCTGCAGTGATACAGACAACAAACAGAAGGAAGAGAGAATAACAGTGATCTTTAATGAGATTTTCTGTGGTGAGATGCTTTGTGGTCCAACAAAATTTGGAACAAAAGAGAACAAAAAATCAGAGGAGTCAGGTCGTCCCAGGGCATCTGATGCTACCACAAGCCATTTCAGCTTTGCTTACATAATTTTGTTGTCAAGCACAGCATGATGTCAGGCATGTACATATGTAACACTGGGGCTTCCTGTTCCCAGGTTCATTGCTCCATTAACCAGTGACATCAATTCATGCGTTAAGGGAGAAAAAGGAGATATTAAGGATTATTAAGGATTAGAGGTGGACTAAGGCAAAATTTAAGCTCAAACTCCATTTTAAGCCTACAGTTCAAATCTCTTTCTCTCCCTGGTCAAGTCTGAGTGCCTTGGGTTCTGACAACTGCAGTATCTGGCTGCACACCCCCACTGCTAAGGTGGGAAGGATCTGTGGCTATATGCGTGATGTGCTCCTGTCTGAAAGGAAATATCAATTCAGGGTTCTAGCGGAGCCTTGTTCTCTGATAGAAAATTTATTTGATAATTTAAGACACCCAGGCACACTCGTTTTTCTGAAGTGTTGCTCAGCTGTCCCACAAGCAGAGAGGCAAGCTGTAATTTTAAGTAGCAGCTCATCAGATTCCCAGCCATCACCTACTAATTAATCTACCACAAACCTCTCGCTTGGAGCCTTTCTTCCAGAAAAGGGCTGCCAGTTTTTCTGCCTTTTTGTTACACCTCCCTGAGGAGCAATCTAACCTGACAAAGGATTTTTCAGGCCCACCAACATAAGCATCTTCAGTGGGGATATATGAACCAGTAACCTCAGCAGTATTCCCAAAATGGTCATCAGATTTAAAGGTTTGGGTAGTTTGATTGCATTAAATCCCCATGCCTCACTGCCTTTCTGCACAGAAGGCAAGAAGATGAACAAGAAGCATCATCTCTGTTCAACTCTGGAGCCAAAACCAGGGACAAAAACTACCCCCAAGACACCCACAGCACAGTTGTCTGTAGGAAAGCAGCTGAGGAGTGCTAGAGAAATACAGGACTGCAGCACCTTGCACTGGAGAAGATGGAAGGGTTGCCAGAGAGGTCCTGGGAGAGCTTGAGGGGAAGCATGGTGCTGTGGAGAGGAATGAGAGCTGTTTGTCAGGAGGGGCAGGAGGAAACCCTCCAGCCCTGCCAATGCAGATGTGCTGGAGCAACAAATAACCCCGCAGGAGCTGGAGTCCTGTGTGGCCTCCCATCTGAGCCAGTGCTAACCTGTGGGCTCCCAGCCCTCCTCCAGCCAGGTTCCCTCTCTGTTCCCATGGAAAGCCCGTTGTCTTGTGCAGCTGCTGCCAGGCAGGCCATCCTGTTAAGGCTATCTGTATCCTCAGTGGTTAGGGATCAGGATGCCCCCCTGGGATCAAGATGTCCCCGCCAGTGCCTTTGCATTGGTGTCCTGAAATCCTGCAGCAAGCACAGCCTGCTGTCCGAAGGAGAGCTGTTTAGCCTCACTGCTCGTTTATAATCAGAAAGACACATGTTCACCCGTGTCACACTGAATGAAGCACAAGGACTCACCAGGGTCCGTGCAACCACCCCCTGCCTACTTTGCCAGCTGGGGGATGCCAGACACGGTGTGCTGCTGGGCATGGACGCAGAATGAGATCCTGGGGAGAATGCAGGATAAGGAGCTGCTGAGTGGAGACCTCATTTCTGATCACTGGGGAATTTCATGCTCCATCAGCACCACAACCTCATGCACAGATGAAATATTACACGGCGCAAGAACCCCTTCATCGTATAAATCAAGGCGAGGAAGATTGAACAAAGCCCTTTCTGTACTCCTGCCCAACAGCCCCACTGCTTCACAGGGTGAATGCCACAAACTAAACTTCATGACTGAAGCCTCTTGCTAAGAGATGAATTTCATGCTTTTCCTAGGCTGGCTGTGGATTCATTTGTGGGGCTGTCAGAGAGCCAACCTTTCCCTGTTAATCTGTTCTCCATCTTAATAAGGGTACAACAAAGCAGAAGCACTCTTAGACTTAAAACCAAGAATACATTAAAAGGCAGGGTATAAACTGCCTTTCTGCAGAGGCAGTGAGCATCCAGCACTGATAATGATATTGAAAGTGGGGATTAAGCAGCAAAGCACTGAGGGAGCCAGCATATGGCAGCCCATTGACCTGTCCCATATGCAGCAGCTATTGTTCCCTCCCCACTGTCCCACAGCAGCCTACTCATGCTTTTTTGTGGCACGAGGGCCAGGGCTGGGATCTGCTAAAACTTGACATTTACACATGAATTGTACAACACTGCTGCACAGAGAGACAGGGTGACCTGTGCCACTAAGCAGTGTCTCAGTAATGAGGCTCAGCAGAAAAAAAGACCTGCAGCAGCACCGGGGAAATTGCTCTGGGTGTGCTGGTGGAGAGGGCCTTCCAGCAGCACTTCCTGACTTCATGCTTTCTTGAGCAGGGCGGAGTGGGGTAGGATCTGATTTGACTCCTGAAATGCTGAAGGTTTGGCGTAGCTGGCAGAGATTGTAGGAAACTAATTTCCAGACCTGCAGGCTTTTTCACTGAGCAGGAGAATACGGAAATCTTCACCCTACAAAAAAAGCAAAGCAATTTCTGATTTGGGCTTGCCCTCAGCTCTGAGAACCCACCATAGGTGTTTCTTTGGCTCCTGGCTGAAAGGTGGGAGGATCAATCCAGATCATGATCACAATCACACAGGAGAAGATGGTGGTTGCGCAGCCTGAATGAGACCTTCACCTAGGACCCACTGGGTTGGAGTGTCTGATGTGGAGCTGGCAGCTCTCACGCATTGCAAGGAATCTCTCGACCGAGTCCCACCTCACTGGGGCACTGCTGCAGTGCCACAGGGCACTAGGGTCCTGGGCTGGGCCTGACCACCGGGCTCGGCCCCGTTCCTCCTCTGCCTCTCTAAAGCATGCAGCCCTCTCCCCTTGTCACCATAGCTCATACCCATCACTGATAACACTGTCCAGGGAGTTGCACCTCTCTCCTGTTGGTGTTCTGGGCTGCCCCAGGCAGCGGGTAGAGCTACAGCTGTTTCAGCTGCCCCTTCAAATTACCAGGGCTCCCCACAGTCACCAAATGGCAGCAACAGAGGTGACAGCAACAGAGCAACAAAATCCAAACACAGATGAACCCCATGAGCAGGCACACACCTTTCCTCAGAGAGCTATTTGCTCCTGCTCAACCAACTGATAGGAAGAGACCTCATAGGCGGAACTGGATCCCACATAATCCTCTATGAAAAATACATTAACATGTCCCGCTGCTTGTATTGGTTTCCAGCAGTTTTCATGATGTAGGACCACCTAAAGACTCCCAGATTAATTTAAATGATACAGCTATTTTTAAATCCTACAAGCCATTAATCCCAAACATGTTTTTTAGCCAGGACACTACACATTTATTTGATTTCTATCTAAAGCCATAAACTAAGCCTTGCTCACTGATGAGATTTCAAAATTCTTGGGCCAAGCTTGAGCTACTAGGCCTTTTAAGAGCTTTTGGAGCACAGTTTTTATTCAGAGGCATCTTTGCCTGAATTTTTCAGACAGCTCTGCATCACATTCTGAGAGCCCCACTTTCCTTCTTGTGCTTGCACAACTGTTAAGCCAAAATTGCCGCAAGTACAAGGTGGTGCACATCAAGGAAATAAAAGATGTCCTCCTGTCACAAGATAAAATTAGTCATCATGACCTGAATTATTCTATGAGTCACTGGATATTAGGATAAAAAACTTCCCTATGCTTGTGGCTGAGCACACGGGTGGGCTTCCGGGGTGGATGAGCAATCTTCATTTTCATAAATATTTGAAATTCAGCTGGACATTACCCTAGGCAACCTGGTCTCATCCTGCTTTGAGGAGCTTCATCAGCTGCAGGTTGAATCTCAAGCTGCAAAGGCTTCTTTCCCAGGGGAGACAGAGAGCACAGGGATGGCACTTGCTTGCATGAAGCTGACCCGGCATCACCTGAGTTACACAGGCCCTGTTGGGGGGCAGAACGTGCTGGCTTGGCCAAGACTCCCAGTGTCAAACAGCCTAAGCTGGAGCTTATGTCCCTTCTGAGCCCAGCCTGCCAGAGCTTTGCCTGCAGTGTATGATGTGGATACAGTTTTCCTTGCTGAGGTCAAAGTGCAGTGTAGGAACAGAAACACAATGGGATTTTCTTAGTGAATTGCTGATCAAATTGGCTTAGAAAATTTGGGGGGAAGAAAGAAGAAGCATTTAGCAATCACTATGATGTTTTGTATTCTGTCTGCCTCAAAACTACCCTCTCACTGAGTCACATGCTATGCCTGCCTAAACCATAATCCCTCGATTTCACTGTCTGACCTGCCTTTCCACCCCTTATCTTCCAAAAAGACATCACACCAGATTAAATCCACATGAAGTCCCCAACCTCCAGGCCACATCGTGGGGCAAAGTGGCAGAGAGAGACTGTTCCTGCTGCCCACCATGCCATCCAGTGCTGGCAGTGATGCTTGGGTACCACTGAGGATCAGCAGCACTGCTACCACAGGAAGGGAGGGGTCTGCACTGCACAAGAGCAGGAGCTGCAGGCAGCAGGAGCCACCCAGCAGTGTGCACAGGATGAAAGTGAGAACAAGGAAACCTGATAAAACCAGTGGGAAAAAGACTCAACTTCACGGAAAGGCAGTCACAGACTACGGCCAGTGAAATATTCTCCTTCAAATCCTGGGGTTGAAAACAAGGCAAAGGCTGCTCAGGCTCCCCCAGTGCTGCGCTTCCAGGCTGGGGTGAGTGCGGGGAGCAAAGCTTTTATGTGATTTATCCATTACATAGTGAATGAAGCCAAAGGCCGGCCTGTCCTGTGAGCACCGAGGACCTGTCAGCAGCTGAATGGGAGCATTGTGTGTCAGCTGCTGCTGTCAGAAACCGGGTCTGCAGGCAGCAGCTGTCTGCAGCAGCTCTTTTCTGGCAAGGAGTGCTTAAATTGCTCACTCTCTTGGTGGCATGCAGATGCTTGTGTCTTTGTCCTCCCCTTGCAGGGAGGGCTTTTCACCGAGGTCTCTGCTGCAAGAGGTGGGGATGAAAGAGACTTCTTAATGGGAAAGAGGCAAGATTCCATCCACAGAACAAGCTGGGCAGGGCCCTTGCTATGTGGCCTTAGAGAATGAGTGTGAAAGCAAGAAAAACAAACCCATGTAACAAATCCCCAACTTAGATAGATCCAGGCCTCTCGAGGGGTCACAAAAAGGTTTGGAAAACAACTGATCCCTTGAAATCTTTTTAGAAACAGCTGGGCTGAAGTTGTCATGTTTCTTTGGTTTTTGAATATTGGGACGGCAGATGATCATGCTTAAGCCTCCAAATCAATATACTGGAGGTGCACTTGATGAGTAGAAACTCCATGTCTTTGCCCTTCTTTCACTCCTGGTTTTATATGGTGTTAATTCAGGTGATTCTTGTCCAGCCTGATGTGCACCATGAGGAGGACAAGAAGAACCAGGTCCTTGGGGACTCTTTGCTGGTGTCTCCTCTGTAGCTGAGTTGATGCAACAGGCTGCACTGAAAGGGAAGAGCACTGCCTGGAAAAAGAGATTAGTGGGGAGCCTTTATTCTTGCTGTAACTCCTTTGAACTAACAGGAATCACACCACAGATTAGTTTGGATCAGGGTTTTTACTTGGCCATCATTAGAAAGGAAGGTTGCTCAGGTTTGAGACACTGCACTGAGACACAAAGACACTGCATCCTTTGTAATGCAAATGTGTTTTCTGCTTCAATAGGCTTCAGAGAATGATGGACAAAAAAAACAATGTACAGAGATGTCTGTGGCTTCACTCTTATTCTTCTGTGATGTGCAACTTCAAAAGAAGGCATTTTAATTTGACAGATGGACATTTAATCATAAATAATAATGTGTACTGGTTCTTAAGTCAAAAGCACATGGCACCTCTGCACCTGTAGCCACTCTCCCTTACAAAGGAAGCATCCCCTCTTCCAGATCATCCAGCCCATTTCTTTTTCCTTGTCCCCAGAAAACGTGCCTACACTTCCAGGCAGATCCACCCAGCAGAGCCCTGCAAGCACCTTTCACTGCTTGCATGCAGGCTGCAGGGTGGTGAGAGACGTGTTTATTGGTGTGGGGTCCACATCAGCAGCTTTGAAACTGCCCTGAAAACTGCTTCAACGCATCTTGCCTCCTAATTGCCACAGATGGAGTAGGAGATGTTACTTTGAGTGTTACGTGAAAGGCTTGTCCTGAGTGGAAATACTATGATCTCCAGGCTACAGCTGGTTTTAGCCTGTTTCCCTAAGTAAACAAGGCTTATAGGATCAGGCTTTTTGAGTTCATCTGCCACTATCTACTGCCAATAGCTTTTCAACTCATTGACCAACCATTTTGACAGGAGAGTGTAGGTTTAAGAGCTGTAATTTTTCTTCCAGGTAATGAAAATTAAATATGAAGCAATGGGAGAAATCCTGGCAGGGTTTCCCCAGGTGAAAGGCTGACAAACTCAGCTCTAATAGACATCAGATAACTGTGCTAGGAAGGATGGAATGGAAAGTATGAAAGAGACTGTGAGGCAGACAACTGCAATTACCCCCTGAACCGCTACGAACACCTTCCCTTATGAATTGTCTCTCCAAGAAATGATCTGCAAAAAATTTCATCTCTTCCCACCACAGGCACAAAAATAGTGGCTAAATTTGCAAAAGAGCACCCATGCTGCCTAAAAAATTGGCCAGAGGCAGCATCCCAGAAGCCGCTGGATGCTGAGAACTCTGGAGGATGCACCCTGTTGAGGGAGCGGCGCTTCCCTGAAACTCTCTGGTTGAGCAGTGCAAAACAGCCTGGGGGTCCTTGTTCCTGGCCAGCCATGGCACCCCACCATGTTCATAACGGCCCTGTTGTGATACAGACTCTGTCAGGAAATAAAGTGGTATGGGGACACTTTAAAGGAATTGCAAGGTATCGCTTGTTCTGAGGTCTTGGGGAGATTAATTTTTCTTTGGAGCACTTGCCTGCTAGTCATGGCCATTCCACAGGGAGAGCAGTGAAAGCCCTGGCCCTCCACTCACCAGAGGAAACCTGCTCACCCTAGAGGAAAAGCAAACGCACAATAATGCCAAATATAGGAACCTACAGACCCGTTGTTTCCCACAGCTCTGCTCAGTGCTCCAGCCAAAGACATAACTCCATTTCCTTCCTCTTCAAAGCCTTTATTCCTTCTCTTGCCTCTGCCACCTTTGCAGGACATGAGCATCAGACGGCACACAGGCACTCTCTTCAGTAGCAGCACTGGGACACTGCTGGGGATGAGGGCACCACAGCACTGGTCTTACACATTTGATGGAAGAAGAGAACACAAAACACTGTGCTCTGTCCTTCGTTTCTAGCACACTGCCCTGTGTTTCCTGTAGCTAAAAACTAGAAATGCAGTGTATTTTCACCCGTTGCTGTGGAAAGTTTGAACAGAGCATCACTACCAGACCATGGGATAGAAAATGATGTGTCAGGTGTGCGGAGACCACAAGCCAGAGTTTGCTCATGTCCACCTGCCCAGGGCTGTCTGCTGTGGCTTGTCTCACATTTGAATAAGGAGGCTCTCTGGGGCAGAGACAACCTTCTGAGACAGTGCTTGGCACAGTGGAGCTGCAGTTGGGATTGGGTGTTACGACAGTAATAGAGAATACAGTGATGCGAAATTAAGTTGACACAGACATGACAAACAGAAGAAGAGAGGGACTAAGACGGGGTCTGTGTGCAACATCAGGAAAAAAAGGGGACTACTTCATATCAAGGTTTGCCTGGACCTGTACTCGTGGGCTCTGCTCCTGTCCTTCCCTTCAGAAGTCATTTAGCTTCATGAGAGTTTTCACAGAAGGACAATATACTTTTATAAGGATGAATTTACAGTGAAGTGATGAGGCAGTGACAACCAGAGAAATTTAGGCTGTGGACTGGGAAGGATGTGTGAGGCCAGCTTCAGCCTAGAGCTGAGATTCGTTTTGGAAGGCACTAAAACCCACATGATTTGTGCTTGCAAGAAGCCTTGTTTCTGGTTTTAGAGGATTTGATTCAAGTCTGGGTCATGTTTTCTAGGCAGTCTGGAGATATTCCAGGGGATTCAGTTCATGCTATTAGCTCTCACTTAATAGTGGGGGTATGCGTCCAGCAGACAGGAAGCACCCTGTACCATGTCGGCTCTGTGTTTAGAAACAGACTGAGGAGATTTAGAAATTTTGTGGGTTTGCCTGCTTTTGAAGTTGAATCATCTCGAGCCAAAAAACTTTGAATGCAATCTGTAAAGCCATTTCAGGGCTTTGTATTACTGTCATGGGCTTAAGGGAAGCCCAGGAATAGCTCTTCCTCAAAGCGACAGGCTGCTGCAGGCAAGCTTTGGCTACAGAAAGGTCCTAACCGAGCACGTACATCTCTGTAACTGTAGGAGAAATTTGGATTTGCCTCCTGATGGAGACTCAGTTCAACGAGGTCTGGCAATCCTTGTAAACTATTCCTGGGGTGAGACGTGCAGCACTTCCTCTCCTCCTTACCCTGCTGCTAGCCCAAGGGGGAAAACACCATTTTACCTGTTCCCTTTGCAGATGAGAACAACACATTCACAGCAGGAGTGGCAAATTGGTGACAAATAATAGTCTAGGTGGAGTACCATGTTCACATGCATGATGCTTCATTGCTGCACAGACCTTTGCTCCCCTCACTGCCCATCTGAGCCTGCAAGGCACCACGTGGCTGGGGGGGACACACACTGTGGGGCTCTGCTGCACAAGGAGCAATGGGGCTCATGGCAAAGCCAGCCTGAGGGCATGGGGCTGCAGAGGTGGTTTTAACTTGTCCTGGTGGTCTTCTGCATTGAGCTCCTCCACAGCAGGACAGGCACTTACCACAGCTGGGGTATTCCTAGACTAGAATGAGGGACCACAAGAAGCTTCCCTAGCTGTACGTGCTGCAGCCCTCATGCCTCCCTCTGCAGGGTGACACCACCATCCTTCAGGTCACCAGCAGAGATGGGGTCTCGCAGCAGTGCTCTTGCACAGCGGGGCAATGGCACTGTGGGCCACTTACACCCCACAAGTCCCCCCGGGCTGGACAAAAAAGGGAGGTTCTTTGTTGTCTCCCTTTGTGTTTTGTGTCACAAACCTTATATTACATTGCTACATATTCAGACTCTTCAATTGAGGGTGGTGGGGAGGAGCAATGGGAATCACACAAGAGCAGGAAGGGAGGAGGCATCCCCCAACCATGCAGTACACAACGTGGTCCTCATCATCCAGCTCCCTCTCATCTCCCTTTCTCCTTCTCTTTCTCACACATGCACAAAGAGGTTAATATTTGGTTTAAAAAGAAAAAAAAAGCAGAGTAATTTAAAACACACACTTTGCAGCAAACCAGTGTTCAGTGTAAACAAAGCATTAAACTGAAAAGATCCATATGCACTCGTTATCAGTTATTGCATTTTTTTAAAGAAGGAAATCTAATACATTTAAAATAAACCCATAGCATGAAACAAAATAAACTATGGTCTTGGTTAGTTTGGTTTGATTTTTTAATTTAATGAGGAAAAGAGCTCTCTGATAAAGTAATCCTTTCAGAAGGAAAGGCCTAGGCAATGGTGAACATGTCAGCCACATGTTGAGGGAAGATTAAAGCCTAGCAAGAGCCTCTTTCCCACAGTTTTTGAAGCCTTGCAATATTTCTGTGCTTAGGATAGCCCAGAACATCCTTCTGGACAAAGGCCCCAGGCCCTCCACAGCTCTTTGCAGAGAAGCCCTGTAAGAACAACCAACAAATCCACAACACTTAGGGTGGAGGAGATCTGTTACAAACTGTGCACACACAGACTTCAGGGTTTTGGTACAACAAAATTTTTCAGTGAACTTTACAAAGGAGCCAATGGCAGCCAACAGCATAAATCCCACCAAGAGTGGGAGGAAGAGATTTACATTTCAAAGTCTGATCTGACCATTTCTCATTTTAAAGGTTCCTTAATGATGTGGCTGGCGCTAACATGTTACCCACATCCCTTTTATCCACTGCCACAACCTGCTCAGGAGAGGGGAGAATTGCATATCTAGAGTAGTTATCAGCCATAGATAAATTAGAAACTTCTCCACTTTTTTTACAAACTTGTTTTCTGTTCAGCATTAGTTCAGCTATTTTATGTCCTGATGTGCAGCCCCCTGGTTAGGCTTGAGGAAAGCCTAACCTCTTGCTTACCACCGAGCAACTAATTTGTGGGCCAAGGCACCTGCACTGGCCAATGGAGCAGCTGCAACATGGGTTCCTCAGCTTCTGCTGCTGGAATTGCATCCAGTGGGGTGCCTGGGGGCACTGACTGAGTCAGGCTGCTGGCACACTGCAGTGCTGCTCAATTTGTCAGAGCTTCCAACCTATGGCGCATGTTGGCTTTTCAGCAGAAACCAACCAGGAGGCAGGATGGAAAGCATGGCATGGTGTAACCCACAGAGCATCAAAGATTTGGGCTCCTCAGGAGGGGGCACACCCATCCCAGAGGTAATCTACTGATGATCAAAGCAATCACTTCTAACCCACTGTTTTGTAGCTCATATATATTGGGCAGCAGGCAGAGAAGTGTCCTTTTAAACCCAGCAGCAGTAGCCTAGTATCCAAACTCAGCTTCTGATATTTGATTTATGGTTTTGAATTCAGCATTTACAATTACATAAAGTCCAGACTTGAAACCTCGAAATATGCTAACTTTCTCTGATTAGCACTAATTTTTTGCTTTCTGATGAGAGGCCAAGGACTAACTGGCAAGCCATAAAGTTCAGACCCAATTCTTGCCCGCCTTGAAGTTCAGCTGTACTTCTGCTTGGGTCAGACTCTTGCACAGGTCCATCTCATAGCTGAGGTGCATGGGGAGGAGGAGACCTCTGCTCTGAGCATAACCAGGAAAGGCTGAGGGTGGAGCCTCTGCTCTGCCAAAATGAGTCACTGGGGAGTGTTTGTGACATGATGCAGTTCAGAAAGCAATAGGAGTATATAGATATGGATATGGGTACAGATGTGGGTACGGATAAAGACACAAATACAGTGGCAGTTCTGACACATTAGCAACCAAAAAGGTGGGAAGTCGTTAGGAGACAGGAGTCAAGAGGGAGCAGATTTTTAACCCAGATGAGCTACCCAGTCCGCCACATCAGATGAGCCTTTGAATCTTACTCTTCAATTTTATGAGTATGCAGTCAGAGCCAGCCATGTCAACTGAGTTTTGTGGAAAATGGGAGCAATGGAGAAGATTGAAAGCAGGGAAGTGGGAGGTTTCAATATTGTCACAGAGTTAAATGTTTTGATTTCTCAGGAACAGCCTTTTAATGTGACTGCTTTTTAAGGGTTATTATCTCTATTGTAACATGTCATTAACTAAAAGACAAAAATTGACGCAAAATGCTTCAGTCAAATTAAAATCTTTTCTTGGTATCTTTCATGGAGAACTGTGGGGAATTTTGGGTGGGGTTTTTTTTTGGGGGGAGGGGTGGGTTTGGTTTTTTTTGCGTGTCATTCCTACCTGGAACAAGTGGAAATGCTGAAGTCCTGATCCCCAGGTGAAGTGAAGTATCTTTCCCTTTCACGACACTCCTGCTGTCCATGGAGTTCTGCAAGCACCTGGACCAGGAAAGTAATAACTGGGAAGGTAACAGAGGATGTCCCAGTCTGATGGCTTGATGGAGGTGAGTGAGAAGGGAAAGGGAGTCCACTCCAGACTGACAGCCAGGACAAGGGAATCCTGTTCCTGCCTTCACCGTGGGCAGCTGGCCACCCCTCTGTGCCTGCTTGCCCCTGCCTGCAGAGGCAGAAAAACCCCTGTGTTTCCATGATTGAGGGCCTCTGGAGGCACAGGTGAAAGGCTACAGAATAACCCAGCAGGGTAAGCTTTGTCACTGCCTCCAGACACCAGTTCTGTAACACTGCTGCAAAAGGCAGCAGTAAGAGTGGGAGTTTCTGGTTTAATATCTGGGGGCAGAGGTTTGCGTCTGCCTTCAGCCCAGAAAACACTCACTTTTGTAGAGCACTGGTACAAGTGGGCAAAGCTACTGCGTCTGCTGCCTGTGAATCTTGTGTGTGAACACAAGGAATGAATGGGAACACAGATTCCCACCTCGTGTAATAAACAAGTAAGAGGGCAATTTCCCTTAGCCCTGGTGAGCATAGGGCTGCCTGGTCCTGCGACATCTGCACGTTCTTGTGGCTCAAGGAAGTGTATAATCCCATCCTGAAAGAAAGTGGTTTCTTATGGAAGGCATAAAGATCCCCACCCTGGATTTTGCATGTGGTTGAAATGGCAGTCCTGACAGATGCTAGCAATTAGCCATGGAGAGGAGGCCTACCACAGGGGCCAGGGGCTGTGGGAGCTACCCTGGAACTTTGGGGTACGTGGACCATGTCAGTGGCCACCCCATAATTCTGGATTAGACCCGGAGCAGGGCTGAGGCAGGCAGAGGGAAACTACCCCTCTGACACTCCGAAGTAAAATCTGAAAAAGGAGTGCCCAACCAGCACCCACAACTCTCCTCCTCCTTCCCTTCTGACCCACATGTTGCCCTTGGGGCAGGAGTAGTAACAGGACCTCAGGGGGAGAAGTGCATGATTTAATACCCTGCATGCCCGGGGCTTGAGCATCCCGTGCTGGTGAGGACATTCCCTGTCAGGTGTCTGCACTGGTTTTGTCTGGGACGTGAGAGCTCCATAAATCCCAAATGTGGGGCTCTTCCCCAGCCTCCTGTCTTCTCTTCCTTTTTAGAGGGCGAAGGGGGAAAGAGGAGAGGGTGAGCCTCATTACTTTATTGTTTCAGGCTATTCTGCCAAAACTGAGTGTTCTTGTGTCCTTTGAAAAGGGTATTCTTTGAAACTGGGTGTCCTCTGGAACTGGGTGTCCTCATGTCCAATTCTGGACATTGTGGCTTTATGAAAATAATAAAAGCAAAGAAAGACATTGGGTTTTGGGCAGAGGGAATATTTCCTGGCTTGCATCCCCTATGCAGTATGCCCAGCTCACAGGCTATTAAAGGAATTTAGATTAGTCTCTCTCCTCGTCAATGGTTTCAAAGATACAAGGAGGGTTTCATCATCCCTATGGGGAGGCAGATCACCCAGTCCAAGGAAGAATTTCACTTGGAAAAGACAGAAATTACAGTCATTCTATGAAGTTCACCAGGGACCTCATTATTGTCAATTATTTTAAATGAAAATGTTGGATACTCTGGTGGTGGGGAAAAGGCATCAGAGAGAAAGGGAAAGAAACACAATAAGCCTGGGAGAGACAGAGATTTCCCAGCAGGGCTATTTGAAAGGATCTGGAAATCCCCTCTCAGCTTCCCTCAGCTAGGAAAGGAGAGGGACAGATTCAGAGACCGGTTCCTGACAGTTCTGCTGTGCTGCTAAACCTTTCTGTCTCCTTGCTTTCTCTGCACGCTGACTCTTGTCTGAGGCAGAGATCACAGCCTTAGTGTGGCAAGCCTAGATCTTTAGTGCTTGTCACTGCAGCATTCAAAACTTTGCTTCCCACCCCCCTGCCCCACCTCCCCACTGTTGCAAATTCTGAACAAAGGAGGGCACTTTCAGATGGAAATGCTCCAATACTCATTCCACCTGCAGAAGGTATCCCCCATCTCCCCTGCCATTTGCAATTAGTCACACCAAAGCCCTGCAGAGGAATATGCCTGAAGGTGTGCTGTGGAGGAGGGTGCAGGTACAGTGACCTTGGAGCATCCTTCTGTCTCTCACTTCGATGAATGGGAATTTGCCCCTTTTAATGGACTCATTTGCAGGTGCTAACTGTCTTAGCATAGCCCCAGCAGGAGATTTCGTCAGGAACAGTAGTAATAGGATAAGGAGTAATGGGTTCGAACTGAAAAGAGTGGAAATTTACATCAGATATACAGAAAAAACCTCTTCGTTTAGGCACTGGGACCGGCTGTCCAGGGAAGCTGCGGATGCCCCATCCCTGGCAGTGTACAAGGCCAGGTTGGATGGGGCACTGAGCAGCCTGGTCTAGGGGAAGGCGTCCCTCCCCATGGCAGAAGGGTTAGAACTAGATGATCTTTTAGGGCCCTTCCAACCCAAACCATTTCATCATTCTATTCTGTGATTTGTCATCTTCAAGAATACTAAATGTTTTAAAGATTGCAGAAAAATAATGGTCATGAGTAAGGTATTTGGTGTGTAAATGGCACGGATTCCACAATAATTAATTAAACTTTAGCTAAAGGGTAAGTTAAAAGTCTAAAGTTAAAGGGACTTAGCTGTATGCTTCATTCCCATCAGGAGTGTGAGAATCCCTGAAAACCACTTTGGAAAATAAGGGAGGAATATTCCTCCCCCGCACGTGTACTTAACTTTGATATGTGTGTGGGCCTCCCAAAGGAAAGAATGGTGATATTGCAGCAGGGTTTGGGACTGGGAAATGCAAGCTGCAAAATTCAGGTGATAATGATTCCTGAGGATCCAAGCTGAAGGGATGCTCATGACAGGCAGTGGTGACACGGGTTTAACGGTGGGTCCTCCATGAAACGGGGGTTCGGATCTGCATTACAAACCTTGCCCCTAACAACAGGTGGGAGAGGAGAGCCAATTTCACCCTATTAACATTTGTTTAATGAAAGATGGTACCCAGATAGGTGCACTTTCAAAAGTAGTTCAGGGCACATTCTGGTTCCCACGCATTCCTCTACAAATCAGCTGCCAGGGCTGTGCTTAGTGGATCGTAACTGAACACGTCACATGGTTTTCTAAAAGCCTTATCCCTGGAAAGGGACAACTGCGAGATGCAAGCAAAACGTCTGGCTGTAAAGCTGTCAGAAAGATCCCATACAATAAGGCATTAAGAATGAATCCTGCAGGATGGTATACATTTGCATCCACTGTTGAAAACATTAACCCTGCAGAGGGTTACAGGCAAAAGCTGCCAAGAAGCATCTTGTTGAAACCTCTGATTGAAGCAGAAACTCAGGTTAGTTACAGATGCCAGCTGAAAAAGAGAACTGGAAGCAAGAAACAGATACTTGTGCTAGGGCCTTCATTGAACAGGCCCAGCTTTTAGGTTTGGGCTTATTTTAATCACACCCGTAGTTTTTTTGCTTTCAGATCTTTTCAGTGGGTATGTTCTGACAAAGACACAACTCAATCTGATGTTAAAACCATTAGGATGGTGCCAAACCAATTTGCAGAATATGAGAAGTTTTGTTATTATATAAAAAAAGAACCTGTGAATATCCAGGAGGTAAAAAAAGAGTATTATTATAACCTTGCAAAAATTATGTACAGCCTTATCTTTGACGTTTTTGGAGGATTGTTTGTATCTAGAAAGAAGACAGCTGTTTCTGAAGGAAGTTTACTTCTGAAGGGTGATGGAAAATTGTAACCGAACTTGCTTGGCTGCTTGTGGGAGTTCCTAGAACATGGGAATATGAAGCAGCTCCTCAAGACTGGAACTCTGACAGTCGTAAAATGGTTGCTTTTGAGAATAACCTGGTAAAGGCAATGAGAAGCCTATCTGTGCCATCTTGTCTCTCTACCTGTTTTCTTGCCTCTCATTACATATTCCTGAAAAAACAAGGCTGAGAAATTGTCCTGGAAAGAGCGCGTTGTAATAAGACATAGCTTTTGCCCGTTCTAGCACTTGGAAATCGTGTTTTGATTTATTATGTGTGGTTTGGCAAATCCGTTTTTGCGAGCTGCAGGCAATTGTCTGTAGAAGCCATGCTCCAAACACAACGAGCACAGAGGCCTCTGATGGGCTCCTCAGAGACCACTGAGAACAGAGCCAATAAAGGAGAAGGCCAAAGGAAACATTTGTATTACAGTCCAGGAGGAACCAGACCTTGGTTTTATCAGTCTCCTCAGTCTTCCGTGATGGAAACCTCTAAATGTGCTCATTAAGTCAAGGTAAATACACTCTGTATCCCCAATCCAGAAAACACAGACTGTGCGCTGGCACACCTACAGCCCTGGATTGTCAGCGTCCTTGATACACGGCTCAGCCTCTTCTCCAGGGGCGAGGAAAGCTCATGCCAGCTGCACAGTAGCTCATGCTGCACACGCCAGAGAAGTGCCGAGGAGGGCAGTGACTTGGTGTCTCTCACACTGACATCCTGGGGGACTGGAAATCATCACACGATGAACTCTGCCGAAACAGTCCATGGTCTCAGCCCCATCATGCACAGCAGGTATCCACAGGCCCTACAACCACCCTTCCCCCAGCACCATTTCTGCTTGCCTGTTGAGGCTGGACCAGTGGACGCAACAGCTCTGGGTGGGAGCTCAGGAAACACATGCAATGCTTTTTGATTTGCTGCCTCCCTGGAAATTATTGGAGACTGTAAGTGCATGCACCAGCAAGCCAGGCATGAGCAAATGCTACAGACCGACATGGAAGTGATGTGGCTGGATAGTTTTTCCCAAGCTCCAGCCAGCCACAGGGAGCAGGACCTGCCACAGCACAGCATATTTATGGAAGGGTAAAATTCCTTTCTCTGCAGGTCAAGGTCCATGCAACACTCAAATCCCACTGAAGTGTGTCCTGATCAAAGACCCTGGGACAGCATTTCAGCTCGTTGTGGGAGATACACTGAAAAAAGCCATGCAACAAGTCTCATAATGAGATGTCCACTGATGATGATGCTGACATAGGAATCCATCCTTGATCCTACCAGGTTCCAGGGTGATTATTCCTGTGGGTGAAGTTGCTTACGTGTATAAGTATGTGTGGGAATGGGGCCCTTGGCTGGTGCCACTTAGCAGAGTTTTTCTCACAGACTCAACTAGGATTTTACTCCTAAATCTCCTTAATGACCCCGATACTCTCCCACATTCTGTTTTACTAGGCTAAGCAGAGTGAAAAAGAAGGGGCAATGAAGCCACAAATGCAGGAGGCTAGCAAGGCACTTCAGGCACAGAACTACAGTCCTAAGTAGCAACAACGATATTTTCTGCTCCTGTATTTGCTATTCTCATTATTAAAGATTATGATTGTACTTTTTAGCTAAGAAATTACTGGATTTTCTACAGAGCCATCAGCTGAATTGAGTCTCAGCAGTCCCTGTGAAGTGCTTTAAGTGTTAGGTCACTCTTAGCATTGCCAGACCCTGGGACTCTTTGAGTGCTTGATGTTACCAGAGGTTCTGAACACAGAGCTGTGCCCTGCTTTGTGGGCAAAACCAAGAAGAGAGATTGTGCTCCAAGTGTGCATCACTCCACTCGAGTGCTTATCCACGTGATTGCCTCTGCACAACAGCAGGATCATTGCAAGCAAAAGGTCTTTGTGACAAGTCCAAAAGAAAAAAAGGCACTTGCAAGCAGATCAATGAGCCTTCTGAAAAACTGGGAAAATGCCACAAAAATGTTGTCTGAAACACACAGGCGCTGAACTCCCTGTGGCAAAAAGCCCTGTGTGTGTGAATAACTTTACCTGTAGAAGCAGAGTCGTTGCCAAGCAGACACGTTCTCCGGTGGGCTCTGTGACGTGTGGGCTGTGTGAGGCTGAGGGAGGAAGCTGCTCACACGCCCCCGGCAATCTGTCATCCCTGGGTTCAGGCTGCTGTGAACGAGTGCCAGCACCACGCACATTTAATTAACCTTTCCACAAGTTGTAAGATGAGCCATCTCTGTTCGCCACGAGATTTATTTTCAGCACTGCACGATGGCAATAGAAAATAGACACTGCATTTCAACAGGAAAGGGAGCAAATATGGGCGACACAGCTCCTTCAGGGAAGTTGGTTTAGCACAATGTAACGCTCTGATTTTTTTACAGCCTCCTCTAGCAAATTCATTCTGTTTCTCATACATCGAGGCTCCCGAAAAGTACTTGTGTCATATTCATTTCTCCCTAGCGCACGTGTGAAATGCACCCAGGGCCCGTGAAGCAGAACTGCAGCGTCAGAGATTCACAGATGTTTCGCCTGCACCATATGGTGCGCTCCCCACCACTCCCCGCAGAGCGGCTTCTTGCGCTGAAAGTCAATGTTTTTCCCACACACTGGAAAACCAAATGGAGTGGCTATAAAAGGAAAAAAAAGGGGAGAACAAAACATGGACAAATCAGAGAAAACTGGTCTGAAAAGCCAACCCATAAAGAGAGTAAGTAGAATTGGCTAACATTGGGCACACCAGTGTAAAATGGTAGGTGCACAAACTTCAGTGTGCACTGTGAATTTAAAGCAGGAATTAAGAGTACATTAGATGATATGTTAAGTTGTATCCCATCCACATGCTATTGTCAGCTTGTACTCCAGCATTCAGGCACTTAACCACAGAGGGCTCTGGAGAAACAGCTTTTTATAACTGTCTGTGTTTTGTCAGAAGTATGGAATATTGTCAGCATAGCTTGCAAATATCATTACTGGAAAATGTAGAGTATTTCTACAGCATCTTTCATTTAAATTCATCCAGCATATCTTTCATTTCAATCTACCCAGTGTGGTAAGTATTAATGCATTTGAAGTTCTAAAAAAACCCCCCAGAAAACAAATGAATTAAAGTAATATAAGACTTTCTCAGTCCTCAGCCTGTGTGACCTAGGTCTGTCTGTCAATCATGAGGACATGTTCAAAAAGATTTTGTAAGACAGCAATGTCAATAAGACATCTATGGTAAATCCTGTTTGACCTTTCTGGGGGCGATGTACCCAGCTCCCAGCTACAGCTGTGCAAGCCTCCCCCAGGAGACATATCCAGCCTTGCTTTGCCCATCGCTTTGGGCCACGCTCTAACAGCTTCTCATAAATGCATTCCTGCTGCTAGAAATAGCCCTCCAGGGCATGATGCGAAGAGCATCAGCTCCAGTCAGAGCTACAAGCTGAGCATAAAAAGCAGCTCACGCCATTTCTTCCAGCTCCTGCGTTTTCCTTTGAGGATGCGCCATCCACAAACTGATCTAATCATGAATCAGCCCAAACTTGCTGAAGTAGATAAACTTGGCTAGGAGCAGAAGACACAGGCCCATCTGAAAGCCTGTGGAGCTGCAACTGGGCCATGTGGCATGGAATAATGATGTGGGATTTTTTTGGGAGGTGATAAAGCCCTTCAGACCCCAAGGAGCTTTGGACACGATGAGATCATAGGTGCTTCATGCATCTCCTGAAAATATGGCAAAATAATCATTAAGGAAAAGAAAACACTCCTGTCTGAAAGCTGTACCTGTACATAGTAAAAGATACATATACATCGTTCTCCAGCCCATGCAAATAAAAAATCCACTGATGTTCACTGCATATATAGACTCTGATCACCAGATTCTTTTTGTGTGGGCACATTTCTTTACACAGGACATCAGACAGACCTCAGAGGGACAAGTCATGCAGGGTTGAATTAGTGCCCCATTGCTGCTGGTGTGAACAAGATGAAGGCAGCAAATAACAGTTTGAGGCCATCTTTTGGGTATCCCAGGCTGAATCGAAATGCCTGAATCATCTCATCTCACATTTTAGCCTCCAGCCTCCACAGCAGAGCCAACAGAGTGACTCTGGTGCAAAAGCAGAGTGATAGCCAAGCCCCCAGGCCCCCCACGCACACACTATCGGAGGGAACTGGTACCAGGCTCTGCTGTGTAAACAACCAGGGCAAAGGAGAAGGGGGTGGTGGTGGGGTTAAATATCTGCTCTCTTTTATGAGACCACCTACAAAATGTTGCAAAGACCCCGCAACAAAAATAATCTGCCACGATTCCAGTGTTAGGCAAAATATAAACAATTTAAGTGCTCTGTTAAAGAGAACATCTGGGGAGTTGCGAGCTGCACAGATGTTTTCACAAGTTGTTTTTTAAGGAAAAGTAACCCTGCTAAGTTTTCTGCCTCTTCCATCTTGTCTCTCTTGACTGTGTTTATCAAGCCAAGATATAAACACATTAAAAAACCTTTAGAGGGCCGTCTCATGCTGTATTATTAATTTGGAATTGACTGAAGGTTGACAGCTGGCTTTAGTTTGACCCCTGGTTCTTTTAAAGTCACTCCACACGAATAATTAACCAGTTTGTATGTTGATTGGATTTTACATGCATAAATATATACACACACACAGACACACACACATATGCATATATATATGTACACATACACATATATATGCAGCAGTTTGCAAAAAATGACCATTGAACTTAGCACTAGGATTGCATAGGCTGGCCTGGGGCCCTGCCTGGAGAGTGGTCACAGTTTTGGGAGTCCTTGAGGAAGGCAGGTACTGTATAGAAGAATCTCTAGGTGAGGAAGATTTATTGCCTGGGGAAGTATAAGGAATACATTGCTTAAGGAAGTTTTTATTTTAGCATCAAGCTCCTGCAGAATGGAAAGAAGTTAGGGTTTTTAGATTTAAAAAATTACAATTGGAATTTTTAGGAAAGAATTAGTCTTTTCTTAATTCTGTAAAAGACTCCCAACAACCATCTGTGTTTTAAATATGAAAAGTAAATTAGAAACGCTAATTGGAGGAGCAAATAATGACACAAATGTACCTACTCCTTGAAATACATGAGAAAATAAATTTGTCCACTGGGTCATTAGGAAGCAGAACAATTCAACAAAGCAGTAACCTTGCAGCAGAATAAAGATCCTTTTAAATCTGGGATCCCTTTAAAGCTGGTCTTTTCCAGAGAGGGGGATGGAGAGGCTTATTGCACTCAGCTAATCAAAAAAATGCTCCAGAAGAACCTGAGGAAGGTTGAGCCTGTTGAAAGAGAAGGTGCTGAAACAGATTAATGAACTCAGTACTGTGTGTCACTGTGCCCAGATGGTAAATACCAACAAGACCTGAGTGAAGAGTTGGAGACCTCAGTGACTAAACTCACAAAAACCTGCCCTTCACTAAACTCAGTTTGTGTCTCAGAGGACTGGCAAGCAGTGAAGGCTGGGCTCGTGTCTTCAAGCCAGCCCATATCTCCAGCTGGGGAAAGTCTGGCCCAGTGGGCTCTGCCTCAGACCTGCGTATCTGTTGGGTGCAGCTGAGTCTGTTGCTGGAAGACCAAGATTTTCCACTCAGGTCATTGAGCTAGCCAGGAGCATGGCAGCCAGGGATGGTGGAAAAGCTGCTCACAGACAGTGTAGGGTCTCAGAGCCGTGGCCTCGTTGGCCTCACCAAGTCACCAGCAGCTTGAGGGAAAACGGGGAATTACTCTTGCCCAGCCAGAGGTGTAGTCAACACCCCAGGGCTGGTGGTTTTATTGAGTGCGAGTTGACACCACCAGGAATATGGTCACGCCCATGGGATAATGGGAACCTAAACAAATGTGAAAATGCCTGGCATTGACACTGATCAGACTGAGAGATGGGAAAATCAAGAGAAGATGAAAAAACCACAAATGTGAGAAGTATTTGAGATGCTTTATGGTATTTCACTACTGGTGATGCAAAAGTGCTACTAGAAATATTATCAAGAGGTTCTTCTCTTTTATTTAATGGGGATTTGTATTATAGGACCACGGAATATCCTGAGTTGGAAGGTACCCACAGGGATCCCTAAGTCCAGCTCCTGCCCTGCACAACACCATCCCCAAGAGTCACACCAAATGCCTGAGAGTATTGCCCAAATGCTTCTTGAACTCTGTCAGGCTGGTGCTATGACCACTGAGGAGCCTTTCCAGAGCCCAACCGCCTTCTGAGAGAAGATCCTTTCCCTGATATCCAACCTAAACCTCCCCTGAGACAGTGTCATGCCATTCTCTAGGGCCCTCTCCCTGGTCAAACCAGAATTTTCTGTTTTTTTCTTTTTATAGTACTGTTTCAAAAAACAAGGACTGATCAGACCATCACGGTTGTGCCTGTCTAGTGAAAACTGAGAGGTAGTGTGGAGGAAGAAGGAAGGGGCTGCATGGTTGTGAATAGTGTAACTTGGAAAAATTCGACAAATAAACTTGCAATAAGCAAGACAGCAGCTATCTGCTCACTATATTATTCCTCTGCTCCTCCTTGGCCGAGAGATTTCTGGGATTTCAGCTTCGTGAGGATTTTTACCTGTCCCTGGGGAAGGGAGAAGCCTCCGCTGTGTGGCCAACTTAAAAAAATCTGATTTTGTGCCTATGCTGGACACTGACTTATGTGGGATATAAGATGGTACCTCTGGAGAATCAAGGCATTAAAATAAGCATATTAATAAATAAATAATAATGTTTTATACACACCGTATAAAAAGAATATTTTTTTACAGCCCCAGCCTTCCATTCCATGTGACCCTTTGAAGGTACCCTTTGCAGCTTGGGCTCTGTAACAGTCTAAAGGGTGTAGCAACAGCCATTAAGCCATTGACATGTGCTCTGTTATAAGAAAGGTCTTGAATTCTCTGCTTCTCTGGGTGACCAGTGCCGTGGGGAAACTCTTGCTGTGCAGAAGTGCTGCATCCCCAGCCAGCTTTCTACATTTCAGCGAATGATTCCTAGCACTGCAGGATGCAGCTTCCAGCCCGCTGTTTTTGCTATGGCTGGCCAGAAGCAAGAGGCACATGGAAGCACAAAGCTTAATCTGCAAAGCTGTGCAGCTCTCAGCTCCTTACTGAGCAAAGCTGCAGCTGCTGGCCACGGTGTGATGGCAGTGCTCAGCCACGGGCTGGGAGGATGCTGAGCACAGCAGAAAGGACACAGCCAGGAGGTGTGGGAGGGGGCAATGCCTGTGCCTGAGCCCCCAGCCACCACGGGGTTGTGTCCCCCACTGGGTGCTGCACAGCCGGGCTGTGCTGCGGTGTTCTCACCATGGGCACCTGGAACAGAAGATACGGTG
This sequence comes from Oreocharis arfaki, assembly GCA_013398015.1. NCBI lineage: Eukaryota > Metazoa > Chordata > Aves > Passeriformes > Paramythiidae > Oreocharis > Oreocharis arfaki. Next base: position 113,657 of record VZRR01000422.1, read on the forward strand.
GGACATGGACATGAGGCTCCTTGATAGCACCTTCCCGGCATAAGTTATGCTTAAACACAGCCCTCAGAATAAAGGCCTTGTCATTTTATGCCACAGAGTGCATGAGGCCTGAGGACTGCACTCCTGCCTGCCGAGGCAAAGCCAGTTAAAAGGAGAATGAAAAGGAAACCCCAAAACTGCTTTGCTGTTCTTTGATAAACAATTTGTCAGAGCAGCAGGGAACCTCTAAAACCTGGGTATTTCCCTCTTGCTTTTTTTCTATCCCAAAATCCCGGTACAATCACTGTGAGTTGGAGATTGCAGGAGGTGATGGACGCTCCTTAGCTCTGCATTACAGCCTAGTGACAAAGGGATTTGCCCATCTCTACCAGTCTTCTGACATATTAAAAAGTCACTGCACTTCACTCCTCCCAAAGGAGCAAGCAAGAATTAATTCAATTGGCAACCTGAAAAGAAAAATATCCCTTTCTCTCCAATTTAGGCATAGGAAGAAAATATTGAATTCTGCCTTGCTGACTGTAGTAGGAAAAAAAAATCTCATTCTCTCTCTCCCCTTTATTATCTTGTTCTGAGGTGGGTTAGGCAGTTTCACATTTATCCTGGTGCAAAGCAAAGTAGGATCAGAGGCTAAACCAGTAAGATTTGTTTATGGTGGTGAAGATCATTTATCCCCAGAGATATCGAGCAGAGGGACCTTTGGTTGGCTGAGACATGTGGCCCTCCTAGCTGTTTCAGACCACAAGCCTCACTGTCTCCCAAGTTGCATGGTTGAACAAACTTTAAAAACTCCAAGATAAATTAAAGAAATCCACACAATTTGATGAAGTTTCATCAGGCATCTTGGATTTGTTCTGTGAGTGTTCAAAGAAGTCACTGAATGACCCAGATCTCCTTGTTAGCAGGGTCCTTCACACATTTCGTATAGCTGGGTTTGCTTGCATTCATCTTTCCTATCAGCCTTGTGTACAGAGGTCAGCTCTTAACATCACTGGCCATGGACAGTTACATTCCTTTTGCAGAACCTGGATGGGTCAGTTCAGTTTAGTTTTGCACTGGGGACAGGGATGGGGACTTTGCAGAAAACCCCACTGAACCCCACTGAGGTTTTGGATCTGGCAGTTGAGGGGCAGATCTACCCCAGTGCATCCAGTGGAGCGATACCTTTTCCACCTGAGGGATCATGGTGTGCTTGGTCTGGGCCACATGCTGTGGTGATGGGTGATGATTTCTTCCTTCCTGCGCCCCAGCTCTAGAGTGGCTCCAGGCAGCCTCTGAATTTCTGTGTCCCTGGGGCCTGTGGGAACATGCAGAGAAATGTATTTCTCTCTTTAAATCGCAGCCATCTACAGAAAGGGACTGTGCAGTTGTTTGTGCCATGCCGAGCACACAAAGGGCCCAGAGCTGAGGGCTGGTGCTGGGGGCTGCTGCCACCACAGGAACAACAACCAGTGGCAACAAACAATAGCCTTTGTCTGCTAACAACAGCTTGTGATGGGGGCAAGCAGCTCGGCTGCTCGTCTCACTTTCATTTTAGGAATGCAGAGCAAAAGAGATCCTTTTAAGGGGAGTGGGGAGGACAAAACAACTTGAGAAAGAAAGTGATTCAAAATTCTCAGCATTGCTCCCTCATTCTACTCTTTAATATTTTAAGTAAACTGGTGGGAAACCCTGATTCCTAAGAGAGCCCTCAGCTTATTGCTCTCAGGCAGGTATGTCCTCCACCTCCCAAAATGTGGGTGCCTTTTCTAGCCGGGAGCATGCCCATCAACCAATTTGTAGCTAGGCTCAAGGTGAATTCTTCAGGTAGCTTTGCCAGTGCAGCAGGCTCTCAGGCCACCAGCTCTGGATGTGTCAGAATGTTTGTACAAGGTGACAGAAGCTTTGTTAAAAATCCTCTTTAAAATCTATTTGCACTCCCAAGTCTGTGAGAAATCATAGCTCTGACCTCAGGGAAGCTGCATGATGGGTGAGACGGGAGGCAATAAGTAATGGAGGAGAAAGGTGACATTTGCACTAATATTCTACCGGTGCTATTTCGGGCAATGCCAGAGCCCGCTGGTAGCACAGCAATCTGATTTGCATAATAATCTGTGTGCTCCACGCTTCCACCAGAATCATTTATTGCCTAATTGGATGTAGTAAAAATGGAGGTATCAGCATGTCGCATTGTTAGTCTTCCAGCCACTTACTCCCTGTGGTGCCAGTCACAGCCCCCAGTGTCCTGCAAGGAGAAAAAGCCAGTGTAAAAAGGTTCCATGCAGAGGATTCAAGGCAATTCATTCAGAGTGGCTGGGGTTCAGTGGAGGGGGGTAAACAAGAGGGCAACCTGAACCTTTGCTCAAAACTCGTCCCTGGTATCACGTTTGATTCCTCCTCTTCTTTCTATATAGCTTGTGCTTGCACTTTGCCTCTTCTGCACTCCTTGTGGGGCTAACAAGATGGTCACTAGAAAATAAAATATAGTTTCCCTAACAAGCTTCTGGCCAACTCTTTCCACTCTGTTTTCATGAGCACAGGGAGACAGACAGCTTTCCTCATAAGCAGACGTCCTAAAGCTAGGAGTCAGTTCAGATCCTGGTTGTACCCGGTACTTTCTCTACAACCTTAAGAAATCCTTTAAGCCCAACTCTAACCCATGGAAGCTGCAATGTTTTAACACATTCTTTCTAATAAAGAGCCATGAAATCTACAAATGGAAGCTGCCGGGCATGTATAACTTTGAGGTCAGTCCAGCCCTAGATTGCGGGAAAGCATGCAATCTGTTTCTCCAAATGGAAAGTAATCCATGCTATTGTTTTTTTGGATTCAGCTTTCTCTTTAAAACAAAAAACTTCATGTGAATTTGAACCTAATCCTCAAAAACCCCTATGTTTGCACAGCTGAGTAGAGACCCCACTGAAGACTAGTGGCATGTTTCAGGCAGACAACAAGCACTGACCAAGGACTTGTCTCATCCGTGAAAGACACCTGCTCCTTTGAGGTTCCCCTGCCTGCTGTGAGAAGAGGGGTAGGCAGCAACTCCAACTAGAAAAGCACAACTCAGGAAAGTTTTTTTCTGCTCTTGTAGCTGATTTTCACATGTGTTGTATATTACAAAGGATATGAGTTTGATGTTTTCTTGTTTCTGGTATAAAGTGAAATTTTTATGCGTTATTTTTATTGGACTCAGAAGATCCCCAGTTTTCAGCCAGGGTCCTGTTGTGTTAGTCACAGTACAAGACAGGGCTCAAGAGTTTATTGTGACCACAAGAGGAATGAATGAAGGATACCACTTTGATTTCAGCATGGGTTTTAATGCCCTGCTAAAGAGCACAGTTAAGATTTGGAGCTGGGAAAGCCTTACACACGAGGCTTAGCCCAACTAAAAGGAGAGGTAGTCTGATGCAGTCCAGGAACTGTTTTCCAGGATATTTTCAGAACATGCCATGTCAAAGAAAAGCAGCAATTTCAGGCAGTGCCTGACAAGCAGCTCTGGGGCGAAGATGGGCTAAAAGAGCCAGGTCAGAGCTCTTCAATTACTAAAACCATGTCTTGCTGCTGTAACTTCAGAAACTATCCTTCTCTCATGAGCTTGGACCCTTTGCATGCTTACTGCCCCATGGGCTTTGGGGTTTAGGGGGCTGTGAGTGCTGTGCTGCTGGAACAGTGGGGTTTGCCCACAGGTACTGTGAGAAATAAAGAAGTGGGATAACTCTGTTTTTGAGCTAAGAGAGGTGGGAACACTCCCTAATGCCCACAAAAAAAGATAAAAGTTTCAGCTGCTCTTTTCATTGGTAAGCACGTGCTGTTTCCATCGTCAGGAAATGCCTGCAAAGTGCTTGAGAGGGCAGGTGGTTGTTGTGGCTGCCAAAGAGGACCAGGGGTTTAGGAAACCTGCTTGGAAGGTACCTTTTTATCTCCTGTACCATTTCTTGCTTTTATTTTGGGGGGTTCAGAGAGTTTAGTCACTGTCTGTTACTGCTGTGATCTGTGATCAGCTGGTGCATCTCCAGTCTACTGGGAAAGGATTTCTAATGAGGATAGAGGCCCCAGGGCTACGATGTGAAGCAGAGACTGCTGTAGCACAGCAGAGTAGATAAGATCAATAGGAAATGCAGGTTTGCAACATGTTGGAAATATGACAGATTCCACACACACCCTGGGGAAAAGATTTTTAAATCTTTTAAAGGAGTGGCAGAAAGACTACATCTCATATTGTATGTATATATATTTTTATATATGTAGGTATGTGCACAGGAGTAAGAAGGAATCTGCCACCTCACCTCTAAAATATTTGCTGAAGATTGTGGAAATCTTTACTAGGTTGGTCCAACTAAATCAACTTTGTTTTACTGCAGAAGACCTACTGGTACTGACCCACACCAAAAGAAGCCATGATAAGGAGTGGGACACAGATCACAGCAGAGCACTGCAGCAGAACCCACCACAGCCAGCACGGCAGCTCTCTGCAGGGCTGCATTCCAACTCACTCCCTGGGCAAGCTGCAGCTGCTGTGGCTCCCAATGGCTGTTGGATCAGCCAGAGAAGAGTGTTTGGGTCTTCCCTGCCACTTCTAGTTCCCCAGCATATTATGGAACACTTGTCAAACCGGAAGTTGTAAGGTGAAATAGCAAAGTATGAACAAGAAGTGAGGTGCAAGTGTTTAGCAGTCAGGATAAACGACTGCTGAAAGCATTCACTGAAGGATGGTGTAAAGCTGCCACCCATAAAATTCAAGAGTAGATCTTCTAAATCATCTCTAAAATTCAGCCGCACATTACTCAAGCTGGTGGAGTAAAAACTGAAGTTAAATTCCTGTTTTACAGAAATGGACTGACTGCGTCACTGGGATAGTCTCTCCTGGGCTAAGGCTATAATGTACCAGAAACACCATGAGGAGTAGTTCAGGTGTTCATCTTATCACCTGGTCTATCAGCATCTGCTTTCTGGCTTCCCACTGTGTTAAAGGTGCAAGAAACACCACGATCTACTTGGAAAGTATTTAAAGCCATATTCATGCATTTTGTCATCTCCTGCAACAAGCTCATTCCTGCTGGCAGGGAAGCTGCAATCTGCCCGAATGCTGAGCGCAAGAAATAACTCTTATCCATAAATGCCTCGTTAGAAAAGGTGCCCCCTTCTCACCACAGTCCCATAGGAGGAGGGCCTGAGATTCTGTAAACTCCCACCTGACTGCAGTTCCAGCCCACTGCCACACGCACAAGGAGGGCTGTTATCCATTTGGAGATATTCTTCTGGAAAACTTGTTCCAGGGAAAGTCGCTGTCATTGAATTTGGCTCGTGGAGATCAGAACATGCTCCTACAGAAGTGCTGGTATGAGAGGGGTGGAGTGAATGACTTTGCATCTTTCCCTGATGTGAGCTGCAGATAGCCTGGTACATCCCAAGGCAGGTGACCACCTTTCCACTCATGCACCGGGTGGGTACCTCTGTGGTGACACACCCAGTCACCGCATTGCTGGGTGGATGGTCCATGCTCCCCTCGCTCTAGCTGAGGTCAGAGTGTTAGCCTGGACACCCTGGGGGAAGGATGTGAACTGTACATCGCAGTCACCTTTGCCTGCAAGGAAAGGCTGGAGCAGCTCACCTCTGTCAGGAGCCCAACCCCCTCCTGTGTTTGGTTTGGGGTTGGAAAGGTTGGTTCTGCAATTAACAGCAGCCGACGTAATTGCCATGATTATGTTATCACTAGCAAAGGAACGAATGACTTGTCCTGTAACGCACAAAACCAGCTCCATCACGGGGAGAAGTGCTGCCAGCTTGCCTGGCATGGCTCCCCGCTCCCGGAACTGAAACCAGCATTCCCGGCAGTGCTGGGCTCCTCTTTGGCTCCCGGCCAGCCACCCGAGCAGGGCGCTCCCACTTGGCAAGCACTCTACACACGTCTGTCACTTTTCCTAGCAGGAGCTGCAGGGATGTGTCCTGCAGCTCTGCAAGTCGAATACTGACTGCAGCAGACAGTGCTTTTGTAGCTAAAAATACCACTGAGCAATTTGCCTGAGAAAGGAGCCTGTTCTCCCTGGCTGGCAGCCAGGTGGCTTTGCCTCGACCGCCACAGCTCAAGCTGTCGTGTGCAGTCCTTATGTAAAACCATTTCAAATATCATAGCGTGATAACACTGCCGGCAGAGTTTAAACTCCTGAAGAACAGCAGCTCTGGATGCTAAATCCTGGCACAGTGAAAAAAGGCCGGAACAGATTCCTTCATTGAGATGATGAAAATGTGACCACCAGCCTAGCTTTACACGTTTATGGTGTCAAGCAGGTTCTCATACTGCAAACTCTGTTCTTTGAAAATGTCAGTGGTTGAGGGAACAGCAAGCGAAATCTCCATTCATTCATCAGATTGCTGTATGGTCATCACTTGTTTGCTATATAGGTAATAATTACAGTACATGGCACTTTGGCAGAACCTTTTATCCTGGAATTTCAAAGCACCTCAATTAAGCTTCCTAACACAGCTGAGAAGCAGGACCAGGAATACACCGTCTCAGTTAATCATTAATGAGTTTGGACCACACCATATATAGAGGTTAAAAATAACATTTTGTGAATATAATACATGATCTTGATAATACACGTAGAAACAATCTTATTCACTGCTGGGCAAAGACCCAAGGTTAGAACAAGTGTGAGGCTGCCTCCTACAACCCCAGTTTCCCGCCTCTCCAAAGCGATGGAACTGAAGCTGCGTAAGCACCTAAGAAGAATTAGGGAAAACTTGCTACTTTCATAACCTTTCAGGCACAGAGAGAGAGAGTGCTTTTTACCTGTTTTTTTTAAACGACTTTTTACCTGCAAGCCACCCCCAGTGAGTCCCACTGGCTGTTGCTCCCCTCTTCTTCCATGCTTGCTTGGCCTGGCAGGGGTGAGCAGTGCTGGGGCAAGACAGAGCAGCCTGATAAAGCTGGATGGCCCGAGTTCTTTTGAGACTTTCTGACTCCCAGAAGATTTCAGCTAATGTGTGAAGGCAAAGAAGACAGGACAGATTGTATTGCCAGTGCAGCGCTGCCAGCTCTCATCATGAGTTGTAGCCCCTTTTCCTCCAAGCTCTGTTTTCCCCAGGGAGTGGGTTATCCAAGTGTCTCCTCACTCGTAGAAACAGCAGCACAGATCTTACTCACCCTGAAAAATAAGAAACACAGAAATCACACATTCCTGGTACCTCCAGGACCAGAAAGGCAACTGAAAGGACACCGTGCTGTATGATTTTCAAGCTGGTCTTGTGATGATTTAGGAGTGTGACTTATATTTTTTTAAATACATGGCACTGGCAATCCAGCTTTCATTACCAAGATGAAGGCAGATTAAATGTACAAACTGGTTCACAGAGGCACTGAAACTATTTTTCTTTATCCTGACCTCAGCCCCTATGCAGATATAAATCCCCAGCTGTGAATCTATGGTACTTAATGTTCTTCCATAATTGGGCTGGAGCTTATCTCCTTCTGCAAGAGCAGCAGCATCCAGGATGCAGTGCTTTGCATTTGTCTCGAGAAAAATTACCAGTACGGGAAGCAGTGAGCTGAGGGACTGGGTAAGTGTACTCTTGGTGGAGTGAGTTAATGTTTGATGGACAGGTGATGGAGTAGGCTAATATTTGAACCTCTGGAGATTTAACTTCAAACACCCGCTGGGATTTGAGTCTGCTCTGATCTGTTATGGCCAGTCGCCACGTCAAAGGATTTCTACACAACCAAGCAGACTCCAGTCAGGCTGGCAGTCTCTCTAGCCATCCCCACCTGGCTTGTAGAGGGCAGTGTGTGCCTGGGGACCTCACAGTCCTGTCCCAAACCCCAGCAGATTGTCCCAGGGCTGCTGTGACAGAAAATGTGCAAGTGAATTGACTCCAACACATGAGAAAGGGGCAGAGCCAGCAACGCTGGGAATGAGCTGGGGGGGCCTGGCAATTTTTCTTCGGTGCCGTATTTCTGAAGTATTGGGTTTCTCTGGTTGGAGAAGGTAGTTTGAAGTAACACTTCAGATGCATCCTCCAAGGAAGGAATTAGCAGAGCTGCATGGGGAAGTCTGCAGAGTGCTAGGCAGTGTTGCTCAGAGCGGAAAGGACTTTGGGACGGCAGTACTCTATTTGTTTTTCTCATTATTTGTTTTTTGAGGAAAAAAGAGATTTTTTAATACAAAGATTTATAGGTGTACAATGTTTCTCCCTGAATTTGCATTTGTTTGATCTATATTTCTTGGCTTCAGCACAAAGCCAGTCTAGTTTATTCCACTCTCTGCACTCCATCTATGTAGCTTTGATGAGCTTCAGTCAGAATTAGCAACCAAAGCTCCAGCTCACAGATAGCTGTTTTCTCAGCCCAAATGATCATAAAAGCAGGGACATGCCTTACGGGCTTTAGCCTCTTCTGGCCAATCTGTGCTAGGAGAGCATGCCAGCTCACCAGCTCCTCACTCCTTGTGTGGAGAGAGCCCCAGGACGTGCAGAGGATTACTGGTGGGACCTCTTGTGCAGCTCCCAGCAGGGAACACTGATGGAAAAGAATCCATAAAAAAAGCTGGAATGGGGTGCGGTTTTTGCTAGGGTGAAAAGGATGGGTTTGGGGTTTTGCTGTTTTTATGGTGATGCTGCACTTAAATGTGGCTTACTTGGAGGGCAGCATATGACTCATGTGTACCTTGTCACATCAAATAGATCTCATGTGAAAAGCTGAAATCTCTCGATAGCAGCTGGGCCGCAGGGACCATCACAAGGCTGAGCTGCATGAATTAAATGACCGAGAGCAAAGCTCACAGCTCCTCTGACAGAGCCAGAACGCTACCGAGAGTGTGGGGCTGCCACAACCCTGCCCTCCACGGAACCAGACCTTTCCCATATAACTCTCAGTGCTCTGGCAACTCCAGAGGAACTACAATAGTTTAAACCAACACCGTATCTGGCCCTTTGTCTTAAATCTCCCACCCAGACTTGATTTTACAGACGGTCCGGGTCGTGGCAGAGTCCTCATCTATCACAGTCAGGTTAGTTCCCTCCTTTCCTAAATCAAACAAGCCAAACAGAGGGCAGTTCCTTTGTGGAAGGCTTTCTCGGCTGGTTTTCCCCTTTTCCCTCCCTAATTGTTCGTTAATGTACGTAAATGATTTAACCAAATAGAGGCTAGAGTTTCCCGTAGGAAGGGAAGTTTGTTGGAGGAGGGGACAATCCACAGATGGATTTACCTGTATCAGATTCTGGGTAAATATTTATTCTCCTTTCCCTTTTGCTCACCCTTCTCAGCCACAGGAACAATGACAGATCCTCGCTGGCCACAGGGCAGCGGGGAAATATTATTACTCCCATTTTACAAGTACACAAGTAGGGCAAAGGTGACTTAATCTCAGAAAAGTCAGTGGTGCTTTTACCACTGGTTCTGGGGACTTTGAACAGGAGCAGCTGGAGTGAGCAGCTGGAGTAAACAGCCAGCGCCAGCCCGGCGGTGGGCAGGAGCCGAGCTCCAGGGCTGCATCACCAGACACCCCAGGGAGCGTCACCATCCTCCCTCAGAGGCTTGACCACCACTGACCTGAGTCATGGCTCTTCTCTGGACACTGACTTCAGCCCCTCTGACTTACCTTGTGGAGGTGCTGGGAAGTTTCCTTAATTCCCATTTGTAAAGCGGATTTAGAGTGCTGCCTACAATGGATTCTCTGTAGCAAGACGTGTGGCATTTAGCAAGATGAAGAGGACAGAACACTCCCACGCCTTATTTTTTTCTGGCCTTTTTCCTGGGTATTTTTGCAAAAAGGGAAAAATCAATGTTAGATTTTATTACACAACAGCAGACTACAGCCACCATTTTTTCCCGGAATAGTAATAGTCATAATGCATTACGTTGGGTTAGTCAGTAGTTTTCACTAATCCACAAGACATGCAGTGTTGACCTCTGAGGTAATTTTGGATCATGCTCAAGCCAAATACAGGCAGATTTGTGGTTGCAGGTGAGAGATCCTCTGAAAAACCATGAATGTAACCACAATGTCCTCTGGTTTGATCTGAACTCAGCCTGGCCTTCATCTGTTTTTCTGGTGCTAGTCCAGAAGTAAGAGAGATTAATGATGTAAAGGCATTACTCTGTGAGATGATGTAACTAAGCACAGGGTGGTGGCTTTGGGAAGACAGTTTGCAGTAAGTACCCAAGGCAGCAAGCCATGGACAACCCCTCCTGGATGGCACCTTGCTCCTTGGAGGATGTTACTGGCTTGACTGGAATTATTCATGGCATTAATGTGTCCAGTGATTACAGGGGCAAAGGAATGTGCCTTTCTACAGGGCAGAAAACGCCCATGTGAAATGTTACACCTTGTCTTCTGCCTCCTGAAGGGACAGAAAAATTGATTGCGTCTTTGGTGGATGATAAAGAAGTCAAGGGAGAGAGAGGTGAGCCTGTGAGGGTGGTAGCAGTGCCCATGCCACGACATGGAATGCTGCATACCCAGAGAGCTGCTTGAAGCTCAGGTATCGGTGACTCTGTGGCCTGGGCTCTGTGCAGTGTCTTTTGTCATCTCCCCAGCCACTGCTTCTGGGGCTCATTAGATATATATACCAGGGGTCCGCTTACCCACACTCTAATCACTTCTCTGAGTAAGGTCTGAACCCCTGTGTTAATCCTGAACCTATAGAGAAAATATTCCCAGCCTGTTATGACTACAGGTCTGCCTGAGCTCTAATAAATCAGCGAGGCTCCAGTGGAGTAACACAAAGCTTGACAGAGTGCTGGGTGGGTAAATGTGTATAAAAGGCAGCCCTGATCTTCCTTTAGCAGCCATTAATTACAGCCAGTGATGGGAGTAGGAAACAGCAGTCATTCTGGGATACTGCTGTTTGCAACTCAGTCAGGGGCAGGCTGAAACCTGAAGACAGAGAGGATATGCACTGTGTGGTGGACTGGGGAGATACATGAAGCTTAAAAAAACCCTCCCCTTGAAATTAGGGGTTACTGCTTGTTTAAACATTTGGTCCATGAAGTGACATCAGTATGGTGAGGCACAATCCCCATCATTGTACTGGAGAGACACAGGGAGAGAACACATCGGGGCACATCAGTAAATGGTGCCAGCCTCGAGGTGCAACAGATTGGCACCAGCCGAGCAGCACCCCACCGCCTCCACCTGAAGAGGCACTTGTGTTAAACAGCAGTTGGCAGGACTTTGTTATGGAAAGCAGGTTTCCTGGCACTGCAATTGGGGCAAGTTATCTGGAGTGGGGCAGAGTGCTGAGCTGAGGGGGTGTTGGGTCAGGGAGCAGGGAGGCAGCAAGGACTCGGGCTGCTTTGCAGGTGGTTGTTCGAAAAGAAAGCTTGGGAAATCTCAGGAAAGATCTTTTTCTATTTATTAAACAGCTTGCAAAGAAGCTTAGTCAGTGCTTCTATAGCAACTTGACACCAGCAGAACTGTGACTCTAATTATTAACAGAGAAGGAGAGGAGAGCAGTGCGGCGGGTTTTGAAAAGGCCTTGTACAAAACTGCCTTCCAATCTGTGGTCAAACCATAGGTCCTGCTTCATTTAAGCAACAGCTGCTGGTGTATTTCCTCCCTCAACAAACAATTTTCTTCTTGGCGTGGTCTAAGCCGAAGAACCCTCACTGCCCAGTGGGAACAAATCAGTAGCACAGGTACAGCCTGTCCTCATGCCTGGGTGGCGGCCCCTGGCTGTGCCATGATGCCTTCTTGGCACACTGCCTTCCTCCACTGGGGTCACTGTGCTCCCACTGGTACTGAAACAAAGCTGTGCAATGGCACAGGCAGACATCCAGCTCCAAAACCCTGGTGTTATCCTGTGATTGCTTTTCCTGACATTTATTCAGGCCAGCCTCAGAGGCTCATCTGGCCGCTTTTGTACCGAAAAACTTGTTATCAATTCAAGACAACTTGGTACTTTTTCTGGCATGGAGGATTTGGCTCTCCCCTTCTGCCCACTAAATCTTCACACTGGCGCCGTTTGGTGTCACTCTGCTATGGCTGGAGTGGTTCCACTGCCTCTGGACCTCCTTCATGACCGTTTCTGCATTTGCACACCATGGGACACCAGAACTAAGTCAGTTGCTCAGAGGATTTGGAGCCTGAAACCTCCTGAGGTCTTCTAGCAGATTTATGCTTAAAATATCTCTGGGCTAAGAAGGTGTTAGGCCCTCTCAGAAGTGCTCTCTCTCCCATCTGCTTTTTCACGTAAAAACTAGAGGTGCCAAAATCTGCTGAAAGGACTGTAGAGGGATGGCCAGGAAAGATGCTTGCAGCTATCCCTCAGGCTCCAGCACAGATGATGTTTCACAGATGTGAAGTCATGAGTACAGTCATAAACATTTTAAGACACACCTGCCAGATAGTTCTGGAGTTTTCTAGTGAGAACAAACCTTCTGTAAATACCAGGGGAAAAAAAAAATCAGGAAGATCCTAATTTTATGGGTGGATCCGGCAAATTTTCTTTCTCTCTCTGTGATGAGCACAGACTGCCATCCCCACTCTCTCCAACAAACTCACTAACATTTATTTAGTTATGTAAAGCATGAATTATGAGAATATAAAACGGTATGTTTCTGTCCCACACATGCTATACTGTTCTTTTTTTTCAATGTCTCTTCCCATCATGCAAATAGGAGTTAAACCAGATGCACATACAGACTTCCATGCTTCCAAGTTCCCCACTTCTAAGTCTCATTATGGCTCCCACACACCTTATTCTGTGAGTTATGCTAGAATTGCCTTACTCTCTGTGGTAAGGCTGTCAGCATGAGCGGCTCAACCCAGCCTCCTCCCGCTCTCCCTCCCCCCACAGACACACTTCTCATTCATTCCTACAAGGAGAAAGAGCAGTGAGGGGGCTGCCAACAGGCCATGGGATGGCTCCCATCTCCTTGCAGTGCCAGCGACCCTGTCTCAGCAAGGCTCCCACATGCCCACTTCACATGTCCACCCTGTGTAAGTCCCTCTCTGATGGTCATACCCTGGTGCCTCACTTTCCTGGAGCTGTACTCTGAACTGTGTGATTATTTGGTGACCTAGGGTTGCAAGCTGGCAGAGGTCTGCCTCTAACAGCTCATCCCCTGGCATAGCTCTCCTGGTCATAATGTGATGGAGAGAGGGCTCCTTCCCTCTGCATAATCTCTGACAGCTCAGTCCCCCTGTGTTTTTAATCACAGCGGAGCGGCGGCTGGAGGGAATAGAACTCTTTAATCTTCCTGGGTTTCGGTTTGCTCATCCATGAAAGAGGGACAGTCCCTGCCAGGAGCATCCTCCTGGAGCCCTTCCCGTGGGCCAGCTTGCAGTGTGCTGAAGGCCACCATAGGGCTCAGGGTTGGGGGGAGGCCATCTATGGGGATTTAAGTGTCACTGAGGCCTTCTGCTGACTAAATGCCTTTCATTATAACATCAGCAAAAAAGCTCGGAGATGCTTTAACCACAGCTGAAGTGGCTTACAACCTGCTGGGCAGAGAAATGGGAAAATACAATGTGAAATGGGAAAATGTAATGTATAATGGGAAAATGCAAGGTTTGCTGCAGTAGGACAGTGCCAGCACTGTAATTAATAAGTAGTTCAGTATAGCTACATCAGTTATGGGAGTAAATGAAAAATGTTTTATCTCCCTAACCTATGTTCTTCCTAGTGTTAGTGTAGCTACACAGGAATAATGTGGTGCTGCTGACACAATTTTTCTCCATGAAGGTTTGGACTATACTAGAAGGACAATCTGTATTTTATTTTCTAGAATGGAGCTGTATATTCACTGGGATAGACCAGCAAGTCCTTTTCACCACAGACAAGCCCTAAAAGTCCTGGCTCTCACATTGTAAAAGTGAATAGCCTTAACATATATCCTCTCCCTTCTCACATGCAAGACCGTGCTGCAAGCAGCAGGATGAGGAAAAAAGGGGTTGTGAGCTGTTTCCAGCACTGAGCATCCAGTCTGAGGTTAAAGACTTTCCCTTCTACTGCAGAGGGTTGCTTTGTTCACCCTTTTTCTGTGTCCTGGCTAGTACTTAATGCTCCGTTCTCAAAGTGCTGCCCTTCAGGGAGGCTTAGAGATCATCCAGCCTTGGCTGTCAGCCTGACCTGCTGCAGTCCTGCCAGCTGTGCCAATCCAGGCTATAGCTCCCTTCCCAGTGGGGCTTGGAGACCCAAAGAGTGAGTGCCCAGTTGCACCCCACCTTGTTCTAGGGGAGAGGAGCCAACCCAGGAGCTGCTGCCACAATGCCCTGGGCCAAGGGGGTCAGAGTGCTCCAGGGAAACTTATGTACCTTGCTGGAGGTGCCGAGAAGTGGGTCTTGCCCTCCTCTGGACAGCATTCCCCTGCGCCATCTCCCACCGGTCCGCTTGGTCTCAGGCGGAGGCTGAAGGCCTTTCAGTCCTTGTTCCCTTTCTCCACCCACGGGTGAGCTCGGCGTGAGCCTGGTGCTGTGGAGGTGCACAGCTCCCACTGCTCACCCTCGCTCAGAGGCAGGCAGGCAGCCCCCACAGTGGCCCTGCTCTGGCAAGGAAGCAGTGTCTAGACACAGATTAGGCAAACAGCTAAAGCACAAGACCAGACACTGAAAAAATCAAAAAAGCAAAAAGAGCTCCCCAGCTCCGTCCACCACTGATTCCTATGAGATTTGGGGCAAGGAAAGGGAACTTCTTTAGGTCTTTGTCTTCCTCACCTGTCTAGCATGGGATAATATTTCCCTTTCTGGCAAGGTTATGGTCAGAGTGAATTAGCATTTGAAAAGTGCTTTGAAATGGAAGATGCATTTGGAAAACTGAAGTATTATTACTGCCACTGAGTGGCTCTCAGGGTAGGGAAACATTTCACTTCTTTTTCCCTGTAAGTGGAATAGCCTGGATAATACTGGGATTTCTTCAGGTTTATTAATTATCCAAGCATTTAGTACATATCGGGTATCTAAAACGTAACTCAGTTCGGATATTTATTCCATTAAATATTGGATTGCAGATTCATGAAATCCAAGCTACATTGTTCAGACAAATAAATCACATGACACTGGGACTCTTCCCCTACTGGCACCAGCTCTCCTGGCACAACTGCCCAAGGACAGGCATTTAAAATCTGTTTTCCATGACTCCTCATGCAGGATTTTGAAATGTGCTCCAGGTTTGCCAGTAAAACAAGCTCTTGCAAGAGTCTCCAGCAAGCAAAGTGCGGTGCCTGAAACAAGCACATGTGGAAAAAAAAAAGTCAAATGAATGAGCTTTATTTGCTCAGGCCATGATTCTGCAGGATACTTTAAAGTATTCATTTGTAGTCTCGTGATTAATCCTAGGGAAGTGAGTGGAACTGTTTCTGGGCAGAATCAGTCAGATGCTTAAATACCCTGATGAATAGAGGTTCCAATTATTATTTCATCAACTCACGTGCTCTTGTCATGTATTTTAAAGACTTCCTGTGTATTTACTTCCCCTGTGCTCTAACATGAATTGAGTCTAGGCTGGAAAAACACCATCTCTGTTACCCATGAAGCACATATTAGTCTATTAAAAAATGTGTCACCATTCCAAGAAACNGAAGAGAAGAGAAGAGAAGAGAAGAGAAGAGAAGAGAAGAGAAGAGAAGAGAAGAGAAGAGAAGAGAAGAGAAGAGAAGAGAAGAGAAGAGAAGAGAAGAGAAGAGAAGAGAAGAGAAGAGAAGAGAAGAGAAGAGAAGAGAAGAGAAGAGAAGAGAAGAGAAGAGAAGAGAAGAGAAGAGAAGAGAAGAGAAGAGAAGAGAAGAGAAGAGAAGAGAAGAGAAGAGAAGAGAAGAGAAGAGAAGAGAAGAGAAGAGAAGAGAAGAGAAGAGAAGAGAAGAGAAGAGAAGAGAAGAGAAGAGAAGAGAAGAGAAGAGAAGAGAAGAGAAGAGAAGAGAAGAGAAGAGAAGAGAAGAGAAGAGAAGAGAAGAGAAGAGAAGAGAAGAGAAGAGAAGAGAAGAGAAGAGAAGAGAAGAGAAGAGAAGAGAAGAGAAGAGAAGAGAAGAGAAGAGAAGAGAAGAGAAGAGAAGAGAAGAGAAGAGAAGAGAAGAGAAGGAAAGGTTAAGGGGTACATTTTCAAAACTTTGGTGTGCTGAGTTGTGGGGGTTGGCAGTTCTTAGTTTCATGTCTTTTATTAACTTCTGCTGAAAATACCTGTCCACCTATACAGCTGTGGCATCACATTCTGAAAATCCACTCCAAAAGAGAGTGGATTCTGCTTTCTTTTGGAAGCAGAGTTAAGTTCCTATGTAGACAGGGGCTGGGATTGATACAAAGCTCTCTTGTTCCGAGCCCAGCTCGTTTTGATTCTGTGGAGTTGAGTGGTACTATCCCAAGTGACTCCTGCACGTACACAAGGGAAATTGTGCGTATTTTGTGTGAATAAGGATGTAGCCAATATCTAGCAGATCTCACTGAGAGAGAAGAGTCCAGGTTGAATCAATCTACTAATCCAGACCCAGGAGGTTCTTTTCTTTGGCTGAGCCATAGAAAATCAGTCACCAGGCAGTCTTCACGGGATCAACAGGCTCCACCTCATTTAAGAGGGGCATGGAACATGGCACCATCAGGATATACTTAGACTGGGTACCTAATTGCAGGTCGCCTCCCTGGCTGGGTGTGTGTCTTTTTTGAGGCTTGGGGCAAGGTACCCACCATAACCAACATGGGTGAAGCCACACGCTTTGCAGCCACCAGCCCTCAGCCCAAGTCTGCACAGCCTGCACTTGTGCAGAGCTGCAAAGCAAAGAGGCCAGCACGAGGATATGGTCAGGGCCCTGGACAGGTTAGTGTGGTGGTCTGCAGGGTCACTACCCCGGATTTCCGTCCCTGGGATGATTGCAAAGGGACCTTTGAAGGCAAGCCCAGAGATATTGTGGCACACCCAAGGGAAGGTGAAAGCCATGGGCACTGTGCTATAGCTACCTGCAGTAGCTGCTGCGCTCACAGGTTATATCATGGCATGGGTGATGAGAGGCTCCTTAGCTGGCTGAGCTACTTGCCCTAACAGCAAGTGGATGCCCATGGGCATTCACCACAGAACAATGCACAACATGGCAAATCCAGCTTGGGATCCTCACTTTCTCAGCCCCTTAGCTTTTGTCTATTTTCATTTTCTTTCCCCACCCATTCTCCTCTGAAGGATTTCCAGGGAGTTAGCACAGCTGTCCGCTGAACTGTATCTAGACTGGTGGCAGGAGAGACACTCTTGGTCCTGTATGGGTAAGAGCAAATGCCATCACCTGCTTGCGACAGAGCAATGAGGTCTACAGGGCAAAAATCAACGTTACCTGCAGTGAACTGTAGCCTGGAAGGTGTCCAAGCTGGCGGTGTCCAGTCAGATGCCTTCCCGCTCCTGTGTTGGCCCTGCCATGGGAAGACCTCTGCACCATCCCAAATCTGCTTGGAGCAGCTAGCACAGCACAGGGACACCACAAGGTTCCCATCTCAAATATCATCAACAAAACCCCTCTGTTTTATTTCTCTTTCTGTTGTCTGATGTTGGGCATGAGCCACTGTGAAATGCCCTCACTGTCTAACCCCACTGCAGTGCTGAGCTGGATGGAAAGTGATGTTAACACCGAAGTGATATGGATGACTGTGCCTGAGGCAGCTCCATCCCAGCTTAACCCAGCCTCTCATCACATGCCTCCCATTTCCTCCTCAAAGGCAAAGATAGGCAGTGCTGGTGTAAACCCACTGCTCTTCCGTTCCCCTGACTCGTGGTTTGGGCTGGGCCTGCCACGGTGTGTTTTCTTCCCTCTCCTTACAAAGCTTGCTCCCACTAGCAGTGACAGAAGCGTAAGTCTGTGCAGCCCATGGAAGGCCCAGCTGCTCACTGTTAGTGTTTAATGACAGCACTGCAAGCTGGGGATGTCCTCAGACTCTATTTCAGCTGGTCAGGCTTCATACAAACTGTTCTCAGCAAACACTGGAATTCTACAGAACAAGTTACTGAGGAACACTGGTCCAGATTCAGGGGAGCATTACAGAAAACTTGGCGTGATTTAGTGCTTCCAAAGGCTTTTCTGCATCCAGACTTACTATTTTTCACATACGCAAAACTCACTGTCTCTTGCTGTGGAGACTGTGCAGTAACAAATGTTCATGCAAAGTCCACACCAAAGGGTCAGTGCTGAATGGGACTCAGATGCCTTCCCTGTCGCTCCCAGAGAGGTTGCTTGGTGCACAGCACAGTCTTGCACAAATAGTAGTGTCAGATGGTTTCCTAGAGTAAATTAATGCAGCTTCACTGTGTTAGGCCAACTGAAAGCAGCAGAGAATTCGCACAGCTAATTTTTAACCTTCTCCAATTTCTCTTTGGCTCATGAAACCATTTCCTGCTCCGGTCCCTCTGACAGTCTCCTGGTTCTCCTCCAAGTATCTATCCAGTGGAGAGACAAAGTTAGACATGAAGTATAGGAAGGTCAAAGCTTAAGATCATGCAAATAGGATCTAATGGTCCTAAATGCTACTACTTATATGCCCAGCTTGGAGAAACAGTGAATCAGAACAGCTCAGATAGAAATTTGAGACCAAACTCTGCTTTCATTCTCAACACGAATCTAGAGGTGTTATAGCTCATGAAGATCATGATGTCTCCACTCTCTACTCCCACCTTGACCAAGGACTGATCCAAGATGCACATATTTTCTGCGGATATTATTGGCAAATCACATCCAAGAAAGACAATTGTAATTGAGAGCCACTGCGTGGAAATTTTGAAGTACACTGGCAAGTACATATACAGGTATTTGGCTATAATTGCCTAGCTGTTCAATGAGGACCTTGAAAGACTTTGAAAACGTCATTGCTTCAATTTCACAAAGAAGGTGAGCTTGTAGGAAATTCTGTGTGCCCTCATTGGTGGGTTTGCCTCAGGGAATAACTGGGTTTGCCAGCTGTGGATGCATGTATTGCGAAGGTGCCCGGCCAGTGCCTTCCAGGTGCAAGGACAAAATGGAAAACAGGCTAGCTGAGCCAAAAAGACAAGTTTGAATCCTTTCCTCCTTTCTACCTTCCCTCCTCAAAACCCTGAAGTCTATTGAATGTCTGCTGAGGTCTATTCCATCCTCAGCTGCGGATGGGGCTGAACAGTGACAATCTGAATGTGGAGGAGGACATCAGGGTGCTAACAAACCCCACCCTGGCAAGCTGTCTGCAACTGCAAGTGCTCCTGGCCCCATGTTGCTTAGAGAGCCAGAAACTTTTTTGTGCTCCTCATCATCACTAACAGGTACAGGGTGGTCCTCTCCCCATACCCTGCCAAGGAAGAGAGTTCCTCTCTTTTCCCGTCACTGGAAGCAGCATGTGTAGAGCTGCACATGTCCAAAACCACGCTGCAGTATTACAGAATCAAGCTGTGGTTGGAGACTGCTTGTCCTGCTTGCTCTGGGACATGTTGGGAACATGCAAGGTGGCCTCATCCCTGCTTTCTATGGAGAGCAGGCAGCAAGCTGCACAGGTGGATTTCTGTCTACCTGGAGACCAACACTTCAAAAGCCTGAGATTCTTTGGACAGAGCTCATGGGATCAAATCTGTACCGAGTGATGATTTTAGGTCACAGCTAGGGAGAGATGAGAAATCGTGGTGGAGAAGGCAGAAACTGGCTGGCATTGGGCAGTGGGAGGCTGGCACTGTGGGACAGATCCTGTGGGTGATGGTCTTAAGATTTGCTTTTGGCCCCAAATGAAGGTGTTGGTCTCTGCCAAAGATGCAGAAGATGTGCCCAGAATGTGCTGCTACTCCTAGTCTTTTTCCTTCCCTCAACCCTGCCTGAAAGCATCCCTTTTGCAGGAATGAGACACTGTCAAACTAGCAGCGTTGTCAGAGGCCACTGTAAGTAACCATAATAATCTGTAAGGCAATATGCAGCTCTGATGTGCAAATGGGATTTAAGGAAGCCTTGCTAACGGGATAACACAGACAGTGCCTAAGCTGAGTTTCAAACTGAACATAATGTTTCATTTGACAAATGTCTGGGTTTGAACTTTTTTAAGCCTTCAGGGCTTTAAGAAGGGAATGTCAGTCTCCTGCAAAATAAATCCTGAATATTTTCTGAGTATTTTGGGCTTTCATTTAGGAAGAGGAAAAAGCTCTAAGCAGAGAAGAAGCCAAAAGGAATATCTGATTTCATTGCTTTCATCATATACCACTACGAATCATTTATTTTCTCCCAGAAGCTAGGGGCATATCTTCTCTAAATATTTACCTACTTTCTTTCTAAGAGCATGTCTGCACGTCACCATGCTGATTTGTAGTAGGAGGAATACCGGCCTTACTTTTGATCTAATACATTTAACACACCCAGACTTTATTAGTAGGCTAATAAAACCAAGGTCTAATAGTTACAGTGTGAGGTCAGGACAGCCTGCAACACCTAGTGGGAATATCTTCCAGCCACTGCTCTGCACCAGGACAGTCACACTAGTGCCACACCACACTGCACCATGGGTCTTGCAGTGAAACTGGGGACAAACAGGCTTGGAAGTGGGCATGGAATTTTGACTACAGGAAATCCTTCAGTCTTACGGCTCATTAATGTCTTCCTGAAATGGAACCACATATGATGGGTCTCTCTCTCTTGCCTCCATGTTCACCCAGCAGTCAACTCAGACAAGCTGAGGCTGTGCTGTCTCTGTCTCCTGGAGGCTTTCAAGCTCCAGCCGGATCAAGCCCTGAGCAACCTGGCCTGACCTCAAAGCTGGCCTGGCTTTGAGCAGGGCTTGATCTAAAGAGTCCACAGGTGGCCCTTCCAGCCAGAATTATTCCGTGATCCCATGATCCTAGCCCAGAGATGCCCTTCTTAACTTCTTGAAAGGCCCTGTTCAGCTCCCCATCAGCAACAGCTACTAGGCTTTGTACTCGGAGCATTTTCTACCTCAGCATCAGAAACTAAAGGAGTGACTACGTCAGAGACATTTTTTCCTCCCTTCACTTTCCCAGTCAGGGACTACTGATCTCTCCATCCTAGAATGGAAACTGAGGCACACATAGGTGGCATAAGATGGCTTCCTTTGAGGAAGTAAAAAGAAGTCAAAGTTAATGGATCATTTCAAGGCTCAGGATGATTCTGTCTAGTCTGATAAACTCTGTGGGTGGCCCTTGCCATATCTCAATTAAAACTGAACAAAGATTCGTCTTCAAAAGGACACTTTCAGATTGTGACCTGGTGCACACCCTACTTGTCTTCATAATCACTCATCACTTCAGCAAACTTCCTGCTGCCCTAGGCAAGCAAAGTTTTTAAATGTTTCTTTCAATTTTTTGACCCTTTTTTGTTCCTCAAGTAGTATCTGTCTTGCTGTGCATGTTGCTCGATAGGTTTTCTGAGAGCCTCAGTGTTTCAGTAGATGTGGCACCACCTGCCAACGAAGTAGAGGATGAGGGCTTGGAAGATACAGCTCTCTTCCCAGCGTTGCCATTGCCTTGCTTTGTGTGAGCTCACTTACAACAGTCCTTCTCTGCTTCCCTCTGTAAAAGGTGGAAACAAGTAGCAACCCCACAGTGACATGAGGATGTGAATATCTCATGCCCTTAGCTGGAAAATGAAAGGGAAAAGCGAAGTACTCTTTATTATAATGGCCCCATCTCCTTACCTCCTCTTCCCCTGAGAGGACAAATCCAGGATTGATAAACTTCCTGCCTTTCCTCCATCCCCTGCAGCACTCTGGCTATGCTCTGTCAGACTTTTTCTACTTCAGTTGTCTCCTCTCTGTAGCAGCCAGAGCTGCACACCTACTCCAAAGGTATCCCCAAGCCAGGTGCTGCACCTTGCTAACCTTTACTTTTTTTTGCTAGGCCCTCTTTCAGAAACTTCGAGAAATACTTAGCATTTAGCTGCCTAGGTGTTCTGGCCTTTCTGCCTTTGGGCACCCAGAGGGTGGCTGGGCACTGGAACAGGCTCCCCAGGGAAGTGGTCACAGCACCAGCCTGACAGAGTTCAAAAAACATTTGGACAATGCTCTGGTGCACACGGTGGAATTCCTGGGGATGGTGCTGTGCAGGGTTGGGAACTGGACTGCATGCTCCTGCAGGTCTCTTTCAACTCAGCATATTCTGTGATTCTGGGTGAAATACCCAGTCAAGCTCCAGAGCAGACACCCCACAGACAGGCTGGGGCTGTGCTACAGCTGACACTGTCCGAAGTGCTTGTGCTGCCAGCACCACCCTTCAAGCTCAGCTACCAGCGCTTCGCTTCTAAAGGGAAGATGGAACAAAGACTCCCACGACCATGTAGTGAACATAGAAGACGCATTTCAGGAGCCATAGGAGCCACGTTTTCAGTTGTTTCCTTGGAATCTAAGAACCTGTTCATTTAGCTCTTTGTTAAACGGGGCTTGAGCTCTCTTGGGAAATTCGCCTGCAGTCTCTTCCCAGACTTTTCAGTAGAACTGTCTGAAATGTCTTTACATGTGAGTGACATCTACACGTGAGCCAGACACCCTGGGTTCAGTTAAAAGAGATAAACAGGCATTTACAGGAAACAATTCATCTCCTGTGGTAGATACCTAGAATAGCCCACAGCAATCACAAAATGATTGCTTCCCTCCACAAACTATAAATTTATTCTGGAAAAGCAGCCCATCCCTTGACTTGTGTTGGAGGATTCAATTGCCTGGTGCTTTTTGAGCTGCTCCACCTTATTTTAGACATTCACACAGGCAGGCAAGTATTTACATATATGCACAGGAGCCTGCAGGAGACAAGTGTCCTTCCAGCATGTCTCCTGAACATCAGGGAAAGGATTCACTGTCCTGTTACTAACACAATGAGGGTCACTACTTTTGGAGCACTGGATTAATTTCCCTCCATTGCACCCCCTGATTTATATCCTAAATGTTGATATAGATGGTCCATGCCGGACTAGCTGAAACCCAAGAATGTGGCCCACAATGCTACACAACGAAGCAATGATTAATAAAATAATAATTGATTTTATTAAAAAGTAAAATTGACTTTATCATTAAAAAAAAAATCATCTGGGTTTCACAGCACCGTGGCAATTGCCAGAGCAATGTGTAGGGGTATCATTCTTGTTCTGCAGATAACCACCCCAACCAGGAAAGGTGTGCAAGATGTCACGTTACAACTGTTACATCATCAGGAAAAAATCTCAAGGGCTGATCATTGCCTGAGGGAGATGTCAGTCTTCCCAGCTTCTGTGCTAAGAGAAGCTCTTATAGGAATTAACTCTTTCCTAGGTGATGAACACTGCTACATTTTACCAGTATTAGTTCCACCCTGTTTGCCTAAAATGAATCATTATTCTCTTACTTTCCACTTTTTTTCTTTCACTCAAGTCATAAACAGTGTGACTTTGCAGTGACATCTGTCTATCACATCTCCTGTGTGACTGAGGATTTTTTTTCTTCCACCTCACTATCATATTCCTGCTGGACACTAGTTGTTCATCACACACGCCATTCCTATTGAAGATGACAAATGTTGCTTGCTAAACACACCCCAGGTGGCCTCCCCACTGTCTGGAGAGCAGCCCATTGTCCAGCGTGAAAAAATACTCCCTGCACGTCAACAAAATGACCCATCTTGTGGTGATACCCAAGGCAGCATGACCATAAATAGTCTTTCCCTGAAATACATTCTAGGGAATGCAATGATAAAACAGGTTTTTACCAACTCAGAGATCACACACTATGCCTCGTTACTGCTGATGCTAAGGGACCAGTGCTGCAGGGATCAATTCCCTCTGCAGCCCCATGCCTGGGGAGGGCGGACCCTTCCCAGTGACAAATTCCCCCCTTGCCCAGAGGAGATGGAAGTGATAGTGCCTTTCCCCAGGCTTCCATGGACTCCAGGCAATCTTCAGTTTCATAAAAATATCATTCCTACGTCAAGAAAACAATGGATATTTCCTTTTCTTCCTTAATGTTTTGTCATAGGGATGCTCTTCTCAGTCCTCAGCAGGTGGCATGCAGGCTGCTCTTCACACTGGGTTGCTGTGGCTTGTGCCTGGACACTGAAGTCCAACCAGTCCCTGCTATTAATACAGGCTCTATCCTGTTGAGGGTTCGCCCTTATGCCCCGGGTCAGGTTCACAATGAGCAGAAGGAGGTGTCCTGTATGACAGAAGTGCCTTTTATCTCCTCTCTCCCACCTGCATTAATCCTTGGTTGTTTTGCATCCCTCTTGCTCCCTCAGTCAGGTAGGACACAAATTTCTAAGTACCATCCTTCATTTTACTACTTTTTTTCCTGATGCAGAACTTTGCTGCTACATCTCTTGGTCTCTCCGACTCTCCAAGCTGTTTCACGGGCAATGTATTCTACCTCTCCATTTACATACACTGCTGAGTTTCTTTTCAAGTTATATCAAGCTGTGGTCTATATCCAGAAACCCATCAGTTCCCAGTTACCTAGTTTAGCACTGGCATGGTTTTTGCTCTTGTTCGCACTGAGAGCTAGAAAACTTGTGCTTACTTCCTCTAGAGGTCTTCCTCTCTTTTGTCCTTTTAATCACATCCCTTCTTGTACACAAGTTCTTGAAGAAACCTCCCCTGTGACCTTGATTTTTCCTTTTTGTGCATTCACATAGTAATTCTCTTCACAGCACTCTCATGCTGCCCTGTCTCAAGTCCTCAGCTGCTATCTCCTTCCAATCTGTGCCGTGCTGCAGTCATCGAACAGTCTGGAGGGGCTGATTCCCCTTCCATGATCATGGTCCAGAACTCATCTTTCCCTTTTCCTTTTCCTTTTCCTTTTCCTTTTCCTTTTCCTTTTCCTTTTCCTTTTCCTTTTCCTTTTCCTTTTCCTTTTCCTTTTCCTTTCCCTTTCCCTTTCCCTTTTCCTTTTCCTTTTCCTTTTCCTTTTCCTTTTCCTTTTCCTTTTCCTTTTCCTTTTCCCCTTCCTTCTCTCAAATGCAGTTACTTTATTCTCTTTAATGCCGTGCACGCTCCAAACAAGTGACTTACTTTCTCCCAGAGGCACCAAAGCCCCTGGCCCAGCACAAAGTACATACTGCACTGCCCCTGAATGTCTCAATTCAAGGAGCTTTGAGCTCCCATTGTTTGCAGTTCACAAAGTTCACCTGCATTTTATTCTGCTCATCTATTAAAGAAAACAAAGTGGAGATGAGAGAGAAGGAGAAGTACGGCTGTAAAAGCAGCAGTCGGTCAGAGAGCCCTCATGTTCCTGGTACCAGTTGTGGGCCAATCAATCAGTCTCAAACAGCTCGCTGGAGAATAACTGCCCAACTTACCCAAATTTATTTTCTTTAATAACAGAATCCTCCTGTGACCCTGCGGTTATTGCTGACACAAAGCGAGGCCTGCTTGAGCCTGATATCTGCTCCCCTGCTCCCTGCTGTGTGCAGAGCAATGGAGCCATCGTCCCCTTGTTTTCTGCAGACAGCAGCTTTAAATCACTGACAGCCACTTCTGTCTGTGAGGCCTGGGAGAGACTGTCCTGCACAGATCACTCGCTTGTGACTCGTGTGTGTTCACCCGTGTGTGCTGAGGCTGGGTGAAATAAAGATCAAAATGCCTGGGGATGTCTGCTTGTTGTTTGAGTGCTTAGCTCTGAAAGGGCTGTGAGCACCGTCCAGGTGATGGAGGGAGTGGGTGATCACACGGACACTCTGCTGCAAAACAAAAATTGCCATGCAATCTCTGAGCTCACGGTCTGGCCAAGCGGCATTGCTAGCCAGGAAACTGGTGTGCCCCGAGCAGGCAGGCATTGAGATTGCACAAAGGCAAATGGAAACTTTGGGATTACAGGCCAGGTCTGCATTGTGGGAAGTCTCAGGGCGCAATATCCTATATAATGCATTTATTGGAAACTGTGATCCTTCTTTGGGGGTGTTCAAAATCCTTGTGAGAAACACGGAAGAATGTTTTTTGGAATTCTGAGAGAGGACTCCTGCTCAGCCCCCCAGGCTCAGGTTTTTAGAAGGTAGGTGAAAGTCCTTTAAAGGGTAAATGAAGGTTTCTTAGAGCTGACATAAACCCCACATTGGTCTTTGTACTTAAAACTAAAAACGTATTGAACGAAACCAGCCTTTTTCAAAGAAAAGCTGTATTTTTTCTAAAGCTCAAGGGCTAGTTACAAGAGGAAATTTCTTCACTGTGCTTGTGCTGGAGAGCAGATTCTTGGAAAGGAAAATCCACTCCAAAACCGTAGGAATGGCCCCACAAGGCAAAGTTTGAATCCAAACCCAAACCCTTGCACGGTCCAAGAGAGGACGTGCATTCCCTGGGAGGGAAGGACAGGGCGAACCTTTGCCCTGCCAAGGTTTGGCAGGAGCAGGAGTGAGGAGGCAGAGAGGAGAAGCTGGAGCGTAGGGAAGGAAAGTCCCCGATGGTGCTGGGTAAGCCTGTAGTGAGGGAGCACCGTGTGGTCTACAGGTATTTCAGGTATTTCCAGGTGAGGCAGTGCCCTCCTCTTCTCCCGGCCTGTGTGGGCAGGGTGTGTGCAGCACACCCTGGGGATTCCTGGACCACTTAGTGCTGCAGGGACTGGGTGTAGCTGGGGCAGCACCCAGAGCAGGGAGCTTGGAACTGGTACGTGTCCTCTGTGCAGCTGTAACCCAGGGATCCAGGCAATTTAGGCTTGGCACATCCTGCTGATAGCCTCTCCTGAACAGGATGGAGCAGAATGGGGGTCTTTTTGCAGGACACATGAGCAAGCAGGGCTGCAGGCATCTCATTCACCCAGAGGGGCTGCTGCTGCTCACACTGCACTCTCTGGGCAGCGACCCACAGGTCTGTCCATGGGATTGTCCTATCAGTCTGTCACATATGGAACAATTCATGGACTTCAAGCTAAAAGTTGGCACAGGCTGTGGACAAATGTGTTTTTTCCAGCCATTATCATATTTGTGCTTGGATGCAAGCCAAAATGCATGAACCTTCCCGGGGACATTAATCGGCCTCTGATTCCCTGTCCCTCAATATGGCGGGGGGAGTGGGGCTGTTTGGCTTTTCATAGGTTTGCTTAGTCCCCTAATCTTATGTGAAAATTATCTGGCATGAATTCTGCAAGTCAGAATAGCAAAAGTATAATTAATTCCCTGTGTGAAGTGAAAATAGCCAATTTTCCACAGCGTCAGCTTGAATATCAACAAGTCATGGAAATAATATGCAAAAGAAGCAGACAAACTTTTCACACACACACACCAGATACACTGATTTTTTTATGGGGCAGCAGTGCTTTATGTGCTGCTGGATAAAAACATCAATACAGACCTGAAGAACTCTTCATTCCTGGTATGTATTCAGCTGAAAGACTGGAACAGCCTTTAAAGACAGCCTCCTTTTCTTATCAATACAAGGAATTTGTTGAAAATGTATGCTCATGTCATTTTTTTTCCCTTGGCAGTATCATTTTGCAGGCAGGTCCCCCACAGACATCTCAACATAGAATGGTGATGATTTTTCTCTAAATCCCTTTTTTGAGGGATAGGGATTTAAAAGTAAAACATTTCCGAAGCCCAAGCCCATCCCTTCCACAGCCCGAGGTTTTCTCTCCCTATAGAAGACTCTGTGCTTATGTGCTGTTTTCCTTCCCACCTCATACTCGTTTCCACCTAGCTGGTCAAGACCTGGGCCCCTGGACCATTACAAAATAATTTGCACAATCTGCACCCAACTAACAAAGGTCTTCATTTCTCTTTGATGCCTCAAAACCCATAGTGGCCACCACAGTTTGTCTGGCTTGGAGACTTGCTGGATAACAGGAATATCTGGAAGCCTGTTAAAACAGTCCCTGAGGGTTAATCTTGACCCTCTGACCACTGGTTGCTCTGCATGGCTGATAACTTGATTTGGAGAGGATGGGTCTCCAAAGGAAAACCTGAGCTGCTGGCACGCCTGGGAAGCCACGCTGCATAGCTTCTCGTAAGGTGTTGAAAAACACCTCTCAAGTCTCCATCCGTTGCTTTGCTACAGGTGAATTGCAAAGCAAAGAAGAAAAGCAAGTTATGCTCAGATAGCGTCAAACACAACTTATTAGCTGGGCCCTGGGGAATATCTGGAACAGATGTTGCAGATGCATGTATTACCTCACCGTAACCCTCTTGACACTTCCTGTTACGTTCTGGGACAGTGGGGAAATTAAATATCACCATTGATGTCACAAAAGTTAGCATGTGCAAACAGTAAACTGAAATGTTTTGTTTGGTTGGTTGGGGTTTTTTTTGTTTGTTTTTAAATTTTTTTTCTTTCCCCACTGTATTTAGAATAATGACTGGGTAGTGCAGGTGTAGGATATACGTTGGCAAAGTGAATTCTCCAGTGCAACCACCCCACTGTGTATTACAGTGACAGTGTTGGTGTTCACAATGTCATTTTCTGTGTCACGGCAAACCAACAATTCTGAATTAAAAGATCTGAGAAAGAGGCTGTGTACTTACTAACCATTTTTCTTTCCTTTACCTGTATATAGCCTTATTTGTGGGAATAACAGCAGGAGAAATCCATCTTCTCCTTTCACCCATTTCTACTTTACACTTCACTCACCCCACTAGCTTCCTCACCATCACAGGGACCACTTCACATGTCTCTCCTTGCTGAACAACTCTTAGCAAAAGGCCATGATAGCTCTTTGTGTATGTAAAACGTAGCAGAAATATTAAACCAAAGATCAAAGGCAGTTCTGTTCCTCAGATATTTTCCCTGACCCTTTAAACTGGCTGGGTGCAGAACTAATAATAAGCACCAGACTCTGCCATCAATTACGCTGAGTTAAATCCAGAGTGGGCTGTTGTAAATCAAGTTATTTTAGAGTTACACAATGTAACCGGGAGCAGATTTGGGACCTGAGTCTGCAGGCCAAAGCACCAGACTGCAAAGGGAAAACCCCACATCTTTACTTCTTCGTTTCACCTGAACTCTCCTTCTCTTCACATAAGCAGCCCCATCTGCCTGCTAAGGCCTTCCTAAGCTACCCAGAAAGAGCAATCCCACCTCTAAACACTGCCGAATGGCTCACAGATAAATCAGGTTTTTATTTAACCAATGCGTCAAAATGCAGCCCAAAAGGACTGAACAACATCTAGTTTTTATCAGCAGCTGTAAAAGGTGGGGGCATGAATTGCTGGGGTGCAAACCTTGCTGGAGGAGAAGTAAACCAAAAAGACTTTCAGTATTGAGTAAAAAGTGTCTGGAAGCACATTTGTACAATAAATTTAGTCTCTTCCTTTTCTCTCCACATTACATGATGCTTCTCCCACTCCCACAAGCCTAATGCTTTAATCCTGCTAAATATTTGCAAATTGGCACCACATCGGATCGAGACAATAGAGGGGAAAAAGCAAAGCGATGCAAGTCATGATATACTTCTTATTATGGAGATAGCATTTCACAAGATTAAAGAGGATTTTCTAGGCAATGGAGACAAATCCAGCACCAGCTTTATTGACCAAACGTCGCAGATGCTTCACCCATTAACATGTGGTAGGGCGAACAAAGGAGATTATCTCCTTTTCCAAATGAGCACCATCAGTGTTGCCATTCCATTTACTACACATTTTCCCACTCAAGTGTTCACTTTTGAGAGGCTCTGTGTTTTGGCTGTGGAGACCTGCGGGAGGAAATGGAATAGTCTTTGAAGCATAAGTTCCAGCCTGGTTGCAGCATCCGGGAAAATAATCAATCTGGAATATTGCTCTTGGGGATAAAATCACCAACCAGAATAGGAAAAGAGAAACGGAGAAAAAAAGAGCAATGTCAAGCCCCTCCATTATGGGGATTTCATGGGCAACATGTCCTGAGAACCTCCACTCTGGTCAACCCAGGGAGACAAAGCTATTTGTAAACACCAGAGTGTGCTTTCTGCCACCTTTATTCCTAATCATCAGAAACAAAAGTGCCTGGATGAGAAATACAGAGTGTTTAGGGGAAAATGAATAGCAACTTGTGCAGCAACTGCTGTCCTTCAGTGGAAACACACCTCTGACGGCGATAGGTTGGACTACAGAGCAAATGGGGGCTTGTGTTAAACCAGGACCCCAGGATCTAGCACTCCCCAGCCCCAGACACCTTTTTATCCTGTTCATTACAGAAATGACAATGTCAGGATTGCGAAGAGCCCCAACAGTCCCAGGGCACTGCTTGGTTGCAGCCCAGACCCTGCCCAGTGCCATTTCCATTTCTTCCTCTGTGCCACTCTCTCCTCTGTGGTGCTCTGCATCCAAAGCACAGCTCAACATTTCAAGCCTCATAAATGTTAAGACCTCAGCGGTACAGAAAAGTGACACAAAGGACCCATAATAAAGCTGCTGGGACATGTGGATTCACTTTGAACTGCTGCAGATCGATGATGATCTGGGGCTGCTTCCTGGTCAGCCAGTCCTGGCTCACGCCACAAAACTTTACCAGCAAATTCAGCCTCCAGTCAGAACCACCTGGTCTCAATTAGGATGGATTTGTGGCACTTTAAAGGGGTTTAGTGACTGCTTTAGCTGACTCTTTAGATGAAGAACTCCAAAAATCTGGCCTGGATCCCTAACAATAAGGGTGCTTATCAAGGCATCCTTCCATCATCAGGCTTGCCAAGCGCCTCATGTCCATTTCTCATCATTTTGATTTTGTTGCTCCCAAAAGCATTGAATGTAACTGTTGCTTCTTCTGTGTTCATTCACAGAGGTAAAATGCCTGATCACATCCACAGGCTGCTGTCTGCATGCTGACAGTAAGCTCCCAAAGCGAAAAGGGGAAGTTTCACCTCTTTAAAAATCAGGTTAGAGTCCAACCTGCTTGTTTCTTTTGCATTTTTCTTCTAAGGACAACAGCTATAATAATATCATTCTCCATTTTTTCCTGGCCTAGAGCACAGTACATTAAGTGTCCCCATTGCCTGAAGTCAAGCTAAAGTAGTTGTACATTGCTGAAAATCTGCAATCACAATCTCCCAGGAAATTAGGAATATTTTGAAATTACTAGGCCAAATCTGCTCCCTGGGTTGCCACCGTAAATGTTTTATTTTCACAAGTGCCTCTAACAAGCAAATTCATGATGGGAACATTTTCAATGTAATTCTGAAAAACGTAATGAGTATCCATTCTAACCGGGCAAATGACACATCCTGCACAAAATCTTTGTCCAGCAAGCCAAAATCAGTTTAAGTTATACTTTGAAGAAGGACATGAAGACCTCTTTCTCAAAGAAATTCAGCAGGAGAACATGATTTTGTACTGCTGCTCTGCCTCCCACCTCAGGCACCACAGAAAATTTGTGGCCTCCTAAAAGCAAAATGAGATTAATGCAATCAGACTTGGAAAATGATAAAGGGACTTGATTTCCACAGTTAGTGGTCAGCAAAACTATTGAATGATCCCTGGTCAGCCACCCACCAAAGTGGCAAAGACTTGTATTACACCAGAAAATCTTGGCCAAGGGTACTGGAGCCTTATAGTACTGTGGTGCAGTAGAAAATTTTCCCTATCTGCATCCTCCCTATGGAGGGGAGGATGCAGAAAACAGTCACTTGACTTTCATACTTGTCAAGATCATAGATCCATTAAAAATTTTGGATCAGAAGACCCCCTGGGCAGTTTCTCCTTCCTGGTACCACTCTCACAACAGACAATTTCCCATATGTTTCTACGGAGGGTAGATTCTACAACAAAGAGTAACATAATGGACCACGTGGACAATATGGTCTGTTGGGAAAGTGCTAGCCTGTCTTCTCTGAAGGGAAGCGCTTCTGGAAAGATGCTGCAGTCCTAAGCTCTGCTCTCTGCCCTTCAGGAGTAGGATGGTGGGGCTCCGGTCTACCCAAAGGGACAGCAGACAGCAGATGGAGAGGATGGAGAAATTCTTCTGTGAGGAGATGTTATATAAAAGCTGGGACTCTTCAGCTGAGGAGGAAAAAAGCAAACACAATGGTGGTTTACAAAACAGAGAAGGCAGTAGTTCAAGTCACACTGGCCACCTGTTTACCTGTAAACTGCTCTTCACCACCTCCTACAATGTCAGAGCTAGGGATGATGTGCTGGAATGAATGGGAGCTCAGTTTAAAACAAACAAAAGCAAATACTCTTTTACTTTTTTACTTCTCTACACCCAGAGGTGTGGGACCTCTGGGACTGTCCTGGGCAGCCACATGAGCAGCAATAGCCACATCTGTGAGGGAGAAGGCAAATTCACGAGTAACAGCTCCATGCAGATACTGAAAGGACGAGGGAGGAACGTACACATGAATGCCTCGTTCAATTGCAGGCTTGAACCAGATGCTAGAAAATAGATTGATTTAAACTTTGGAACCCTGAGGTTTGGCATTACTTTGCATTTTCTGCTTAAATCCCTGCGTATCTTCTCAGGTGTCAGTAGCCCAGGTTTTGGCCTCCTTCTGGGTTACCCAGCCTAGATAAACACACGTGCTGTTAAAGCTGTTTCCAGGAATGCCTTCCTCTCCCTGCAATCTCTTATCTCCCAGAGGAGATTGCCAGAGGGTACTTCAAAGCCCTTTGAAAATGGCCAGGGCTCTGCCTGTAGCCCGGCAGATACAGGCGCCCTCGCCCCAAGAAGTCAACAGCCGCCCCTGCATTTGGAGCCGCCTTATCACCACCACAACAGCAAGCAGCAGGAGAGACTTTACCCCTCACTATCACAACTCAATCTTCAGTCTTCACTCTGCAACACACCGCCCATCATCTCCCCAGATTCACCCAGGTGGGTTGTAGAAGATTAGGCGGAAACAAGCAGAAAATAAAAGGAGTGGTTTTGCTCAGCCCTGAGGAACGGGGAAGCCTGAAGCCTGCTGAGCTTGTAATTAAAACGTGGAAAGGCCATGACAGAGCTCAAAAGATGGAAGAATGGGATACAGGCAGCAGAAAAATGCTGAGCACCAGGCTTTGGGCAACATGCCGTTTTGAATTAAAAATAAATGAGAAAATTGCCTATAGAGAGGGGAATGCAGGGGAGGGGCAGCTACAGAAAGAGAGGGTGGTGGAGTAGGAGCTATTGTCCAAGCACTGCCCTCAGATAAATCTTGTTCAGTTTCAATCTCTTCTGAAAGACTACGAGACGTAGTGAAGCAGAGGAAAATGGTGCAGCTGTTTTATGGTGTTATTATCCCTGCTGAACCATGGAAGAACAAGTGCCTGCCAGGACAAAAGGCAGGACACCATGCATGCAGTTCTCACTCCATCAGCGACTTGAAAATGGAAACACCAAACATAAAAGTCACATTTTCGCTGGGAACTTGTTTTCTGCTACTGTTAACAAGCATCTCAGGGGCTGGCATCAGGAACAGGCTGCCCAGGAAAGTGGTGGAGTCACCATCCCTGGAGGTATGTAAAAGATGTGTAGATGTGGCACTTACAGATATGGTTTAGTGGTGGACACAGTAATATTGGGTTAAAGGTTAGGCTTGATCTTAAAGGTCTTTTCCCATCTAAGTGATTCTCTGGCCAGGGACACAGGCCAGGTGGCCACAGAGAGCCCATGGCACACACATGGCCAGAGATGTTCCACCATGACAGGAAAAGTAGCAGCTGTCTGGACAAGGACCATGCTTTATCCCATGTCATATTTATCCCATCTATACTAACCCAAATCGTCCACTGCTGCTAAAATTACCCTCCCAGAGAGAAGTGCTTTAGAAAAATGTTTGGAGTTAACTGAATGAGTTGTGGACCAGGAGTCAGAAACATCAGATATGGGAGATTCATCCCAGGGTACCACAGAGAACAGCAAAAGTCTGAGCAGCAGCAGAGGATCAATATTCTTCCCTCCCAGTGAAGCCAGCGAGAAAGTGCCACAGAGAGGCAATGTCATTATAAGCATACCTGCAAGGACAGAAGATCAACAAGGATCCCTGCCTGAGTCTTTTTCAGGCTACATAAAGTTTGACAGGTCTGCAACTCTGCTGACCTGGGTGAGACGATTCCTCCTTTGTCTCCAAATAATAAGATCAGGATCCAACCTAAATGCACAGAGCTAGGGAATGAGGGATGTCTGGGGACACTCTCAGCACTAGAGCCTGAATCAGTGTCTAACACAGGTCTCCTTCAGCCAGGAGAGCTCTTCAGATTGGTACTGTCCCTTGCAGATCAGCAGGGCTGCTCCTCATGATTCCTTCTCTAGACACATATCCCTTGCTGAATAAAAAGCTACTCCAAGCTGAGGCTTTATGCCTTTCTCCATACACATCTCTGATCTATTCAGCTTGTTAAAACTGTGGAGAAATAAATCGGCAATGCTAAAGAATACTCTGCCTCAGACAGTAAAATTAATTGGATTACACAACTGCTTGTTCCCCAGCTTATACATAGAGGACTGCACTAACTGGGTAATGAACAACCCTCAACCATTATATCTTCCTGCTGGCTGCCAGCAATGTGGGAAGCTGAGGCTTCAGAAGATCTTATTGGATCCTGGGGCCCTGCTGTTGGCCTGAAACCCATCCTGTTCTTTCAAAAACATTAAATAGACTGGGACAGTCAGGCTGATAGATGCCAAAATCTACCTCATCCCACATCCTGTCTCCAGTCAGCACAGATGCTTAAGGAGAGAATGTTAGAACCAAGCAAACGCTGAGTGATTTTTCCCTATTGTGTACAGTGATTTTTCCTCCCAGTTTCCAGCTATCCACAGCTTTGAGACTTCCGAAAAAAAAGGCTGTATTTTAATACCTAACAGCCCTCCTTGGGGCTGTTCATTTCCTCATGCATTACTCTAATTGGGCTTTTAATCTAGTTATGACTAAAGTAGGTAAAAGTAGTATTTATCACTCCTCATTGCCCCGGAGTCCCTTTGCCAGTTCTCCCGAGGTTTATAATGTCTCACTCTTTCCTGAGCAGTTGTTTTTCCTCTCTCCTCACCTTGCTGCATGCCAGGGCAACACTAAAGGCAGAAGCTGACAGAGATCTCTTCTGTACAAACCCCTGAGCACATGAATTACTAGAGCTCAGGAAGGTTGCTCAACTGTAGGGGCACTCACATGCTTCAGCAAGGTTCAGTGTTTAAGCATAATACATATGACAACATTAGGTCAGCTCCATGCGGTCATACAAAAACCCCGTCTCCTGCAGTAGTGCCTCCCTTTCTGTGGTCAGTAACTGGTGTCCAGAAACAAAATCAAAAGCAAAGCAAGAGTGTGGTGAAGTGTCCTTACAGACACCTTGTAAGGACAAACTGTCACATTTGTCAATGTCTCAGTTCTAGTCAGTCCTCAATCATACCCTAGAAGTATGTCCAATCCACAAAACATAGGGTGAAAAATGGTAAAGTTAACTTTTCTCCATTAATATAAAAAGGAGGAAAAAGACCCTCAAAACTTTCCTAGAGCACTTTAACTGCATATGAAAGAAAACGAAGTCCTCTCTTGGGAACTTCCATCCATCACAAACCATCAGCTATTTCAGCATTCCTGGGAAACCTTATGTATAGTGGGCTTACTTCAGTATACCCTTATCAGCCTCAGCTGCCAGCCTATCCAGTATCTGAAGCAAGGCAGCTGAGGGAGCCTTTTGATCACAGCAGCACACCCAGGCACAAAGTTACTGTGGGTAAAGGATGACCTGAACTGCCTTAGCCCTGCCCGGATGCTGGGATGCATAAGATAGCAGCCTACCTCAGCAGAAAAGTAACGCCCCACAGGTAGTAAAGGGATTTTTGTGCCAGGATTTGGCAACAGCAAGTTCTGGACTCTAAGCTAGCACAGCCCCTCTTCCTGCAAAGTCAGCATGCAGAGGTGGGGTGACTTGGTCTCCAGCCAGCGCACCCTGACATCACTCCCCGCAGCACAGAAATCCCATGGAAGCAATTCTCCAAAGGCACCAGCAAGGGCAGTGGTGACTCAACCCCAGGTACTCACCAGAAAGGAGCCTGCTGGCCAGCTGGGCTCTTGGGCAGGGTCGCTGTGCTGCAGGCAGGACCAGGTGAACCAGCCTCCCAGCAGTGCCCAGTGTGGCACTTAACAAAGCGGAGAAGAAGCCAAGGCTTCATTCCAGTGAGGAACCAACCACGAGAAAGAGGAACAGTGCACTGATCTCCTTCCTCTGCGTTGCACAGGTTGTGCGCGTTCCCTTGGTTGAATATGGCTTGGCCTTATAACCCAAGAGACAGGTGGCACGGGAGGGCAACTTGGTATGCCACCCCCACATGCCTGCTCCTCTTAGCTCCCAGAAAAACAAACACAATGGGGACAGTTTACCAACCCTGGTCCAGAGCAAAGCTCCTCCTCTGGAGCAGTTTTGGAGCAGGACACTGGATCCATGGGAATGCCTGGAGGTTTAGATGCTGCTCCCCACTCGGCTAACACAGTGGCACCGAAGGGTGGAAGCCTTCTGTGCCACGGCCATCCAGCTCCTGAGCACAAACAACCTCAAACCTCACACACCTTGGCCCTGGCATGAGGGACAGGACCCAGAAAGGAGTGACAAGACCCATGGTGCCAAAGTGTCAAAAGGCAATGGGCTCTGCTCTTCCAAAAATGCCCTCTGGCTCCCCCAGGACACACGTGGCACAACATGCAGCAGGCAAAACACCCCAGTTGTGCTGTGCTCCCTGCCACTCACCCCGCTTTTGGGGCCAGGCACAATCAGCCTGTACATGTCTCAGAGGGCCACAGCAAGATGCTGCTGTGCTGGCAGGGAGACAGAAAGCTGGCCATCTCACCCTTCCCACCCAGCCCAGCCCCCTGGGGATGGAGCAGTGCAGGGAAAAAGGCATTTATTTTCTGGGCAGAGGCCTTTTGCTGGGGCACTGGGAGCGCAGTCCCTCCCTGCTGGTATCGGCACAGTACGTGGCCAGGAACTGCCCTCCAGCTTCCTCGAGCAGGCAGCAGAGGCAGACACATATACAGGTCAGAATTTATTTCCAAATACCTCATTTGTATCATTCTCACATGAAATATTTCTTTTGGAATATAGCCTACACTTAGAAAACAGAAGAGAGTTTTTTTATAAGGCACATCAGATTATAGACTACATAGAGACATCTCCCCCTCATTTGCGCTCATAAAATACCGGTAATTTTAAAAGTAATATTTCTAAAACCTAGACCCTGTGTAGCCCCGTGTAGAGCAGTATCCATAAAGTTATTAGACCTCAGTTTACACACACCTAGTAAAGGGCTATAATAAGTTGTATATAAATCACACCTTCAGAAACAGTCACAGCTGGCTACATTTAAAAGTAATGCTACTCCAGACTATGAAACAGGCTGCTAATAAAGTATAACCTACTGCTTCCAGTACAGCATGATACCAAAGCAGTACGATCTTGCAGAGGAAATTTTGGTATTTTTGTAAATGGAAGCTGCTCAGATTCAAGCCTGTCGCCTCCTCAAACCCATATTTTTGATCGACCAAGACTGTTGTTTACAGAGAAGCAAAGCATCCAAGAGAAATTTAGCTTTCTGTTTTTCTCCAAGATGTCAGTATGACTGCATATCTGAAATCCTGTCAAAGCATTCGAGTAAGAAATATAAAGGCTCAGATGTTAACTTCAGGACGAGTAAACACTAAACCATTACCAGCCAACCAGATGCAACAAAGCCAAATGCATCCAGCTTCTGTGCTACGAAAACTGTTTTTGCAGGCTCTTCCAGTGCAGAAGCCAACATATTTTTATTGAATTGGTAAAGATTTCCATCCCATTTTCAAGTTTTCAGCGATGGAACATTACCTATTCTGCACTCATTCTTCTGTAGAGAAGGAAAAAATACTGTCTGTGGAGCCTATGCCAATAGCCCAGAATCCATTTACATAGTGTCATTTTCCTTAATGGGCCAGGAGGTAAACTGTGGTCAGCTTTATCAACTTAAATGGCCTCCACAGTTCTTTGTATCAGGCATTGATTCATTTCTGATGAAAAAAGGTTCTGGCCTTCTGTCATTACAGTTTAGTTTAAGAATAAGGAAAAGGTCACTTCAAGGCTAGGGCCAAAGGGAAAAAAAAAAAAAAGAAATACAATTTGATCTTGAAATATCTTAGGGGGGTAAAAAAGTAGTTGTGGCCGTTAAAGGGCAGACAGACAGCACAAACTAAATGTTCTCTGCAGAATAGGTTTAAATACTGATTCTTGCAAAGAGTCATAGTATCATTCGGGTCTCTCAAACTCACTAGAACTGCAATTAGGCTTAGAGTTCAGTAGGAACCGGATCCAGTGAGACAACAGGTCATACTCAGCTCTATGTTGATCCCTCAGCTACATTTTAGGCACATTTCAGGTAATCTGTTCAACTGATCCGGAGAAAAAAAAAAAGGAATTATCAGTTATGTTTCTGGGGTGGCCTCAGACAATTTCACAACTATGAGCTTGGGCAAGATTCAACCACAAGTGACTGTTGCCTTTAGAAGGGAAACATTAACTTGGTTGGAAACAGCATCATGAAGAGGATGCAGCAGCCTCAGTTTCCAGAGTCCAGTTTGTTATAAATCTCAATCTGCATGATTTGTTATTTGTTTAGCAGCCTTAAAAGGTAAAGTGGGGCATCCTGAAATTCTTGGCTGTAGACTTAAAACCAGATGCGGTTTATATGGTGCTGCACAGATATTCATCACATTGCTTAGAAAAAAAAATTAAAAAACCCCAACACAACAGTATTTACATTCCTTTGAGCTGAAATAGATGAACTGTCGTCATGTCTGCAAAAACACAGAGGAAATCGCCAGTGCTCGAGGTAGCGAGTTAAAGCTTGGTCATGTTCTCGGGCTTCCACTCGGTTTCCTGGGAAAGGCAGGGGAAGGAGGACAGAAAGGACTTTCAGAAAGTCAGGAGGTGACAAATGAGATGTCAGCTCTGTAAGGGATTAGGTTCCCTCACCACAAGCTGAAGGTATATTCATGACCTTTTTAACCATGGCATTTGCGTATAGATTACACCTCTTGCATACCCTTTTTAAAGTGATCCCTAAGAGCATTGGCTTGGGAAGACACAAAGAGAGCAGGAGTGGGGTTTTAAAGCTACAAATGTCAGTTAGGAGGCACAGTGTTATTTTTCCCTTTGATCGTCCATGTACAGAGCTCTACATTTCCACCGTTGCTTGTGCGTTCCTCCTGCAAAGCCCTGGCAGTGAAGGCCTCTGTTGTGCTCCTCCCCATCACATACACCTTACAACAGAAGAAGCTGAATCCTTTGGACAAATCCTTCTATGTTCACAGACACATGGTGCTTTTTTTTTCCTTACTGAGAAGTTCTGGTCACAAAACCGGATGCCAGACCTGATATATAGCAATTATTTAACAAAGAATCCTTCTGCAAGCCTCGTAAGGGCAACCGAGTTATCCAGGAGCAACATATACACATACATACAGATCTATACTATACACTCAAGACGACACAAATCGAGATTTCAGCTAATATAGCCTCTATTGATTTCCTCAGAGTAGCACTCAGGTCCTTGCAACCCCTATACAAAACAGCAGTATTTTTTCCACCAGGATTTGGAGAGGTTTTTCATCTTGTCTGGAGTCCTACATTTGGATTTCTTTGGTTGCTGCTGGGTATCCGAGTACTGAATACCAGCCACGATGGCTGCATCAAAGACCTCCTTGAGGTTTTTCTGAGTCAAAGCAGAGCACTCGATGTAGGACGCGGCTTTTATTTCCTCAGCACAGAGCTTTGCAGCCTCCTCCGAGACAGGCTTTTCTTTGCACTTGTCCAGCTCGATGAGGACTTTGACATCCTCCCGGAGGTCCGACTGTGTCCCAACCAGGATAATGGGTGCCTTGGGGCAGTGGCAGCGAATTTCGGGAACCCACTTCTCACTCACGTTCTGGAAGGACGAAGGGCTCACCACGCTGAAGCACAGCAAGAAGATGTCTGTGTTGGTGTAGCATAGAGGCCTGAGCTTGTCGAATTCATCCTGCACAGAACAAAACTGTGTTAGCACTCCAGAGAAGGAGCAGCTCTGGCCTGCCCGAACCCTTAGTGAAGCTGAGGATTACCTGCCACTGCCATCTCGACAGGCACCCGAAAACGAGCACCCAAACCAGCCAGCAAGATGTGATAACAAGCAGAAGCCACCTGTACCCAGCCTGAGGTCTCGTGGCTGCCAGCCACCAGGCACCCTTCCACTGTCAGGCACACAGGACAAAGGTGGTGGCTTCCCCGCGTACCTGAGATTTTCCAACGAATGCTGCAGGTTCTTTCAAGTGCTTAAATATTTCCTTTGCTCTTTGTACACAGGCCCTCTGCCCTACTTCAGCAAAGAAGCAAAGCTGTGGGAAGCAGGTTACTGCACACAAAGCCATAAATTGAAGAGGGAGAGAGCACTTTCTACAGGCCCACCTCTTCTAGGGCGAGTCAGCGAGCAGCTCTGACGAGGAGCACCCTCGTGCCTCAAAGCTCTTCTGCCCACAGACACGGGCAAAGCAGGCATGCGGCAGCAGGTGTACCTTTCTGCGTACCTTTCCAGGAGTCCGCTTTCAAACTCGCAACTACTTAGCAACATCCTACAGGATATGGGAATAATTTCCCTGCCATTGTGCCCAGGGATTTAAATCTGATGGGAGCAATAATGACTTACAGCGTGCAGGCTTAACATGCCAATGGCATAGAGTAAGAGCTTTACCTTTCCCTCCCACCCATGCCACATCAAACAAACTGCACACGAGCCTCTCAGCACTACCCTTCTGGGGTTTTTTTAGTTTTTTTATTCTTTTAGTGCAAACTCCAGCAAAGCAAGGCCTTTTTCAGCTTCAGGATGAAGCCACAAGAAAGTCAAACACCTCATGGTAACAAAGGTGTGCTGATCCTCAGGGAAGAATGCAGCTAGAAGCAAGGGTTACTTCAGGCAGGCTGCTTTTATGCTGACAGCAGAATAAAACCAGGGTAACACTAGCAGCTTGAACAGGTAGGATTTGCCTCAGCGGCAGTGACATTTTAATTAAAATGGACCGTGTTCTCAAAAGCTTGGAATTGAAAGTGCACAGAAACATAAAGCTGAATATGCCTCTCTGGTACCAGTTTACTGATGAATAGCAAGTTGCATGCTACTTTTTGATATGTGAAATTTTGCTTTAAAGCCTCTGAAGGCCCAGGATATGCAGTTTAAAGCCCCCTGGAAGCCTCAGAAACCTTGTTCTGCTCAAATGAATTTCTTGCAGCAGTATCTCTGAGAGAGACAGCAATTTATAAAACACCAGTCAAGAAAGTAAGATTCATTAGCTCTCTTGATTCTCAGACTAAGCCTCAGAGGAAACCAGGCTCTCACCACTCGGCTCAAGAAAAACCCCACATTTACTGAGAGATGCTGCTCTGAACAAGAGGGCTGTTTGCAGAACGGCACCTTGCCATGTAATTGCCCCTCCTTGCTACATGAGAAACCTCAAAAGGGCTCAATTCAATGCGTTTGGAAGCAAACCCCAGATCTGAAGGGTTTCTACCAAGATGAAATAGTGCCCTTTCTATCCCAAGTACACGTCTGCCATTTCAGTGGTAGGTACATAGCCTGCAGGGACTCTACACCTCTTTGGGCTAGTGATGCTGAAACAGAATTTACCGCTGCCTGGGGTGCTTTTTTTAGCTGCAGATTTCAGCAGCCATATCCCAGCAGCAGCTTTCCCAAAGTATCCAGCCAGGAATCTTTTACTCAGGACAATTTCTGTCAGTTGAGATAACCCCTTCATTTTAAAGGCAGTAACTTCACCCATTCCCACTGCACTTGGGCAGCCTGAGCAACCACCTTAACCATTAACGGCAGGGAAGGCAAGGGGTGACAGGGCCTGTCCATCCCTCTTGCAGCTTGCAGCTGCATTTCCACAGGCACTGCATGTCCACAGGCCGTCACCCGATGACAACTTTACCTGCCCTGCTCTGCATGTGAATGTGCATAGCCAAGACTCTTGCAGCACCACCCCATCTCTTCAGCAGGACACAAAATCATGGGACAGTTCTGCTGTTTGACTTCATATCACTACCCGAAGAAGGCCGTTTGTAGGATTTTAGCTTTGGTTTGTAGGGCACATGGGAGTCCCACACTGCTGTCTAATACTGCATAGCCCTTAAAACCCCATTCCTAAGTAGGGCACCCAGTTACTACTCATCTAAATAGGTTTGTATGTTAAGACCACTGAGATTTTTCAGTGTGGTTTTGGTGAAAGCATAGACCTAGATCCATAAAACTACACAGGATCCTAACTTCCACTGCCTTCAACTGCAGCAAGGTAGGAAAATATTTTTGGCTACTTTTGGTTATCCAGCCTCAACCCCTGGCAAGCAGTGTTGCACACTGCTCAGGGTGGTTCAAGCCTGGGTCTTCCAGAAAATCTACAGCGGTAAGAAATGGGCTCTTTCTATGTATCAGGCAAAGTGGCAGATGAGAGGCATCAGCCACCCTCATCTCTTCAGGCCTTAGATTACAGCAAACCTCAGCTTTGCGGTGGCAGCACTTTTGGGAATGGCGAGTATGAAGCCTCCACGGGCAACACCCAACAGGACTTGTTTCTCCCTCCAGCTTCTGTCCCTTCAAATACACAGTCTCTGTCTCCAGACACCTACAGCTGTGGATGCTTTGCATGCGTACATCCCAAACACCCTAATTCTTAACCCGCAGTTATTTAGCAAAAATAAAGACAGTGACAACCGCTCAAAGAGAAAACCAGGTGGCTGTTGAATCCCCAATATGTTCAGCCTTTCTAGTCAGGCTAAACAGAGTAGCAGCTTGAGCCAGCAGAGCAGAAGCCTGTGCCCAGCCCCTATATGGAGGCACAGTACGTCCCCCATCCTTCAACAGACAGGCAAAGCAGTGAGGTATGCAGCAGTGAAAATGACAGCAGATAATAACACGATCAAACACTGGGAATAATTTCAAATCCATGAAGTCATTTGCAGGACTACTTTGCGCAACAGCAACAATTTCTCCCCTCCCGCTGTCACTTAAATCAAGTAAGTGGCTCCACTGACCTGACCAGCTGTGTCACAGAGCTGAAGTCTCACCGGCTTGCCATCGACAGACACAACAGCTTTGGAGAGGAAGGAGGGAGGGAGGAAAACTGTGGTGAGTTCAACTTTACATGTTTTCCGTTAAAGAAAAATTTTTTAAAATGAACATTTACCAACCCTCAACTCTTATACCCTTTCTTCAATTATTTCAGATTTAACAACTTAGCAGAACTGCAAGGGAGTCGCTCATACTTTGGCGCACACAAGCCTTTGAGAGCTTTCCGATTCATTTTACAAGAGATAAGTTAGGCAGGGACGGCACAAGCCCTCCGCAAGCAGCGCAGAGAATGAGCCCAGCAGTCCGGGATATTCTTCTGTTACCAAGGGTTAGTTTTATTCCCTCGTACACATTCAGCACGACTGGGACACAAATAGCTCCCGCTGAATAGCAGAGAAACCTCTGGACTTCCCCCTTTGTAAGGGCGAGAATTTAACCTGCCCTTTAGGCACTTCCGACGTCCCCGAGAGCGCTAAGCTTTACGCCGGAGAGATCCCAATTAAAGCCCGGCTCTGGCCGCACGGCCGGGCATGACACCCGCTGCCAGCCTGACTCCGTTACACCGGAGACCGGCCGGTGCTGCTGGCTGCGATGGCAGCCTGACAAGCTCGGTCCTGCTTCGTAGAGTCCTGCTCCTCATAAATACTTAATGAAATCGCCGAAGCTGGACATCGCGCCCCGCAAGACGGGCAGCCCAGCGACGGCCCCGGAGCGGCACGGGCGGGACGCGCCGCTCCCGAGGGTGGCAGAACCCCTCCCCGCCGCCCCGGTCACTTACCGGAGAAGTTGTCGAATGCGGTGGGGATGTACTCGGTGGGGTACCCGTTCGTGGTGTAGCTCACCACCAGGCTGGTCTTCCCCACCGCGCCGTCTCCCACCAGAACGCACTTGATGCTGCGCCGCGGCTCGAACCCCGCTCCGGCCCCGGCTCCGGCCACGGCCCCGGACCCCGCCGCCCGGCAGCGGCCGCC
>VZRR01000422.1:158176-179310 GCA_013398015.1 Oreocharis arfaki
GTTTGCCGTGGAAGTCGCTGAGTGAGCTCCCACCTGCACGCTTGGGGAGGGGCAAACTGGGCCATGTGCCGTGGGAAAGGGGGCATCTGATTTTTAGCACCTTTGAAATAAGTTGGCCGTGGAAAGTTTTGCAGTTCAACACTGAAGATGGAAGGCTGATGAGTAGCTTGGCTCTGCTCTCACTTGGGAACATTATTAACACATTTCTTACAGGAACCTTAAAAGCACAAGTACAAACAGTAAGCACACCACCTGCAGAATCTGGGATACCTCATTTGGCAGGCAGCAAGTGCCTGTATCTTAAAGAACTTATCCAAATCAGTGCTGATAAGTCTATGGCAGAGTTGA
This sequence comes from Oreocharis arfaki, assembly GCA_013398015.1. Classification (NCBI taxonomy): domain Eukaryota; kingdom Metazoa; phylum Chordata; class Aves; order Passeriformes; family Paramythiidae; genus Oreocharis; species Oreocharis arfaki. The sequence continues at coordinate 158,525 of VZRR01000422.1, forward strand.
CATTTCAGTTCACCCCTTTTAGCATCACTGAGTTGCCAGCGAGTTCCCCGATTTCCCTCAGTGAAGTGGAAACCCACGTGAGGCAGCACATGGTACAGCTGCCCATCATGCTCCGTCTGTATGTCCCATGGTCACTGGAGCTGGCATCTTCCCGCTCCTTTAAACCCTGGAGCAGTGTGGTCTAACCACCAAAGGCCCTGCAAAGGCTCATGGAAAAAAGCACTCTGTACAGCTGATATTTTCCTAAGTGCCCTGGCCTCTTCCACAGGAAGAGTCACTGTGGCTCTCCGTAGGGCCATGGCTCTTGTGCACTTAAAACATTTTGGACATTCAGAAGCAGGGCCAAGGCCAAGGTCCTCTCTGGCTGAAGGCAGCTGCGAAAACCCCAGGTTGGATACCCTGTGCATGCAGTTGGAGGTATAGGGAAGAAACATCTCCCTGGAGCCCCATGCCAGCGCAACAGCACCCACTCCCTGCAGGGAGCACAGCCAGGCAGGGATGGAGCACAGCAACCAGCAGAGCATAGAGGCTCAGTGTGACCCTCATGCTCCAGACCTATAGTGGTCATTGACCCTCCTGTGGGACATCCCAGTCCTGCAGAATTACCTTCCCTTAAATGAACAAAGATGGTGCTGTCACATACGGCATTAGCCCCAGAGAGAGCCATCGCAGGGCACCTGGCTACAACCAAGAAACATTTTCCCATTGGGTGCTTTCATACATTTATCCCTCTGTGTTGAAGCCTGTGAGAGATCACCCAGACAGCTGAGCTCTGCCAAGATCGATAGGTAGAAGGACTGGAGTGGGAGCCTGCCTGCACTCAGGCTTGTACTAAAATAAGAGAAATGGCTTAATTCATACCTTTGGTTATTTTGGTGCAAGTCCTCATGGGGAAGCTGAAGTTAGAACAAAAGCATTCTATTTTAATTTAGTGTAATTATAGCCTGTCTACCTAGAAAAGCTGAATTGCTTTAACAATACTACTGCAGCTAATTCCCTAGAGTATGGATGCAGTTGTGCCAGGATAATGCTAATAAGGCTTATTCTTGTTGGGAAAGGGAAAAACATTATGTGTGAGTTGCAGGCTCACTTTGCAAACAGCTGCAGCTGTACGAAAGGTTACCTCCATGGCAGCTTGCTGCCACACTTGTTCTTGGGTTGCTGCCTCCGTAGCAGAACCTTACATGCTCCACAGCCACCCAACTGCAAAATCACCGTGTTTAATTCAGTATCGGGCACCTTCAGCCCAGCAGGTGTTCCACAGAAAGGCCTGAGATGACTGTGGCTGCTGTGCTGTAATGGTGAGGGAGCGCAGAACTATCTGTGGCACGGTAGCTTGAGTAGTGAGTAGCAATGCTGTTTCACAGTATAATCTCGGTAGTAGAGTGATACGGGTGACAAATCGCATCCCTGATCAAAGTCAGGTACCAACCCCAGTACCAAAAATTGCCGTCGGTTCTCCTTTTCCCTTAAGTGAGACAAAAGGAAATTTGACTTATTGCACCAAGGCTTGTGTCCCTTCTTCTGAGTTGAAAACAAGTCGCTTTTCAGTGAAACTCTGAAGGTTGTCAGGATCTGCATAAAACAAGGGATGTCTTCAGTCATTTCTGGTGAACTGGGTGGAGTATGGACACTGGATACTGTTACTTCTGGTGCATTTCCTCCCTACTGCTCTGTGGAGGGGGCAGAGCCACATTTGCAGCCCAGTGTCTCATTTTTATTCTGCATGGTTCCAAGTGTGTGCATAGCTGCATCTCTGCACAAGACAAAGCATTGCTGGTGAGAGGCACGTGCAATGGGAAGAGGTACAACTTTTCGGGATCTAGTTCCCTCAGAGTTCGTTCTTCAGGCTCCAAGAAAGTTGTCTCCCATACACATGAGCTTTGATAGAAAGGCCCGTTGTGCCTGAGGAGCAGAGCTGTCAAGAGGAGTCTCCATCTCCATGCCAAGATTTGTGTTACCCTTCTGCCAGAGCCCAGCAGCTGGTAGTTTTCCATCTCCTGAAATCCAGAGGAACTTTCCACCTCAGGGAACAAGAAATTAGAGAAAAGTCAATAGACCGGACGAGGTTAATACCACATATATGCAAGGAAAGAAATAAAAGGAGCACTATAATTATATTTTAACTACCTTTTACTCTCAGCAGCATCCCATTGTTAGTACTGTGGAAAGGTACATGATGCTGGAAGTCAGTATATCTTAAGTATGCTGACAGTAAATATAGTAAAGACCATAAGCTGGTTGGCTTTGGCCATCTTGGGCAGAGTGTCCTGGCATGATGAAGTCATGACAGCAGACAAATTTCTGTCTGTTTTGTCCGTTTTTGGCAAAGAGAAGGTGAGCAGATGTACCACAATCTCTGACGCCAAGCCGGGATGTGGCCCAGCCGAGGGCACAAAAGGATGTGCAAGCCGTGTCACCCCTTACCTGCGGTGGCAAATGGAAAATTCATGTCCTGGATCAATGCCATGACGAGAACTCATTAGGAGAAAAGATGCACAACCACAAGGGAAACTCCTGTAGGTGGGAGATGAAAGGGCGGGCAGTACACGTTGGGTGACAGCCCATCTGAACAGCACTGGAAGATGACGTGAGAAATCTCCTCATGCAATGCTGCAAGCAAAAAATGCCGCGTGTGTACATTTTTAAACACCTTCAGCGCACAAGTACAGCTGATGCATTGAGCTAAGTAGGCCGCAGTGGGATAGCTATAACAGTCTGCATTGTTTCTGTGCTCGGGGAGGGCGGCGTGAGTGGATTCAGAGCTGCATGGTTGCCCTATACTGTAATGTACCCTGCCCAGTACAGTAGCCTTTTGTGTAAGAGGATGAGCTAACTGGTTGTTTTGCAGAGGTCGTTTGCACCACAGCAGCAAGTCAGAGCAGCTCCCGGGCAGCCGTGGTGGCAGTGGGCTGAGGGGACATTGATGGAGGGATGCTGTAACAGCCCCCATTTCTGAGCTTTTGGCCTCAATCCTATCACATGCACACATCTTACAGGTTTGAACCCGATTGTTTTCAGATCTCTAAGCTGGGGGATAAACAGGCTTGACTCCACACAGGTCAACAGAGTGGCAGTTATCTGTCTCAGGGCTGAATTTGACACATTATCAGCCAGTTCACAGAAAAGCTCTTGCTCTATCCTACATGCTCGTGTTAGTCAAATATTGTTCTTTGAGAAAAATGACAGAGAGAGGAAATTATTTTATCAAGACGTGAAGTAGGTCATTGTTATACCCTGGCTTATCATTTTCCCTATGATACAAAAAATATGAACTGGATGCTGGCCTTGGAGAATGAAAGCTTCCTTTTTTTCTTCTCTTGCAGAAGCTTGGAAAGCTTGACAGAGAGAGAGGTGAGGGAGTGAGGCAGCATGCTCTGATCATGATGTGATGGACTGCTGCTTGTTCAGGGGAAGGGTTTGGCCTGCTCTGCAGGACTGGCACCAAGATACTGGTCTTTGTCAAGAGCAGCAACCCCAAGATCTGGGAAAACTCATCTGTGATGCCTCCATCCATTTTTTAGAGTTGGATCCCAGTGGCTCAACTGAGCTGGTCATTGGCAGGCAAATTGTTGAGAAAAGAAAGAGGAAGAAAAGGAAGGGAGGGAGAGAGCAAGGAAAGGACATCAACCTGGGAAAGAAAAGGCAGCGTATATAAAGGACTGCTCTGACCTGCTCTGACTCTATAGAAGTACCTCTGAGGCTGTTCTATGAGAACTGTGAGGGGAAAGGGCTAGAGAAGTACCAGATATTGCTACTTATTTATTTGATTTGTAGTTTTAATAAATCATATATTTGCCAGAGCTTTTTTTTTTTAGTAACTTTTCATGCCCTATGTATTAATTTCAGGGAAGTTTTCACTACCTGAGGAATGGTATCAGTAAGTAGAACATATTTTTAACACAATAAACTCTCATGAATCTGCCAGCTAAGCTCTGATTGAATTTAGGACAAGGTACCAAAAACTCACAGACAAAACCAGTTGTTGAGATGAAACTGGAAAAAAGCCCCACAAAACCAAAACAAAACACAATTGCTTCAAGGCTCCCAAATTCTTAGTTAATTCAGAAAACAAATTAACCCTAGTCTCCTATCTGCAGTCCCTCTGCAGGAGAACCATGGTGGGAGGTGAGCCCTTTATCTCACTTTCAAAATCCTTTTCAGCTGATCTGGGGTCACAGACGCTGAAAAGCACTGCATGTCCTGATTTTGTGTGACAGTCACCAGTTTGTCATCTTCTCATGTAAGCCCCTCGCCGCCTTAGGGCTGCCCCACACCCCTCTGGGTGCACCAGAGGTGGCAGCTCTTCCCAGGGCTCTCTCTGCCAGCTCAGAGCAGGGATCAAGCAGTGGACCCAGCAGGTCACCTGGGCACTGCTGGGGACACACTGGATAAGACCTAGGTGGTGGCAGATAAATATCTTGGTAAGAGAAATAACAAATATGGCAGTTTTGCCAAACATCTGGATGAAGGAACTGCCCCTGCCCTGTAGTATATTGCATTTCACTGCCCTTCTGCTCACTGGGATTTATAGCTATTCTTCTATTTCTGCCACCCGAGCCCCCTTTTCACAGACAAGCTGGAGAGAGTCAGGAAATCCCAGGACTAAGCTGGAAGAGAAGAAAACATTCTTGGATGATGCGCTGCACACCAGTGCGACTGGTGAGAGTGACAGAGGAGAGAGCTGGGGAGTGAAACGACAGCTCAGTTTGGCCACATCTCTGAGGAGCCAGAGCAGAGCTGCCTGCACTCGAAACAGGTGCAGTTTCTGCAACACGGGTGCTCTTTGCCAGACTGCCTGTAAGCCCAGAGATGAATCCCCTTATTAGTTTTCCTTAGCTGGCAGCTTTCCTTAGTTCCCCAGGTGGACTCCCAGTACAGCTGTCAAAATCCTAGTCTGCCATGCTTCTGTCCTTTAGGGGTTCTTTCCCCTAAAGGGAAAAGAAGCAGCAGCTGGGAAAACTTTCCTCTTTCCTATGCATTCCCTTCCCTGTTAGAGCAGACTAGTGAGCAACTTTTTTGCCGCAGCCTTCCTGACAGTTGTAGCACTCCTGGGAAGAAACCTCTGCTGGTTCCTGCTCCAGCCCTGCTCTCATCCCTGATGTGACCACTCTCTTCAATCCATGCTGGAACTGAGGTGACCTGCATTTATGGGCATCTTCATGTGACCCCACAGGCAGATAGATCTCCATGGCCTTCACGCCCAAGTGGACTGCAGTACACAATGTCCCGGGTACACTCCTACCCCAATCTTCAGTGATGTAATCTGTACTCCTGAAGTCATCTATCTCAGAGGTATTTTCTGTAGAGCAGACATTTTCTTTTTTAGACAGGCTAAAAAGCCTTTATCAGCTTTCTTTTCAGGGTTATGCAAGGCATCTGTTTTGTTTTCACACTGGTTAAATATCCAAAGTCTCCTTGAATGGGGATGAACCCCAGCAGTTCATCAAATTGCACCAAAATTCATAGGCCTGGTCTGTGCACCCCACCCACACACCATACCCAACCCCCTCATTTTGCCAGAGTTTCAGGCCTCAGGGCTGCTTCAAAGGGGAGTCAAGATCCAGAGCAGCCTGTCAGACCTGGGGTTTCTTTCCCGAAACGTCCCCCCTTATGGCACAACAGATGTAACTGGTGTGATCTCCCAGGCCTGCAGAGGAAGTGCTGGGAGGTGCCAGGGGGACTCCAGCTGCACAATAGGAGATGCAGAGCTTGTCTCTGGACCAGGGAGTCTTCAGTGGCCAGGCCTAAGAATGCTGACACGGCCCTGTGCATACAAATGAGTTGTGACAGAGGATGATGTGATCAGACCTGGCTGGAGAACCAGGAAGAGGCAGCTACAACCCAGGCTGATGGTGTAGAGCAGTGGGCGCAGAGGGAGGGAGTCAGCAGTGAGGCAGGAGAGAGATTTTTGACATCTTAAACCCAAATGCAAACACTGTGAGGGGAATGGGAACGTAAGAGAGTGATCAGTCCATGTGTACCCTAGGCATAGGGAACCAGGACACAAACAGTCTTATAATGCTGAGTGATATGGTACTTGTAAAATATGCTCAGATTGGGCTGAAATGGTCACCAGCCTGAGCGAACAGAGCTCAGTACATCAGTACTCCCAGGGGAAATCCACCACCTCCCTACCACTATGGAGTGTCCCCAGGGGCACTTCTCGCTGAGCCATACACATCCTTGTATGAGGGGTCAAACCAGCTTCCTAATGGGACCCTTCACTTTTGTTAACAGTACTGGGACTTGAGGAGAGCAGAGAGATCTGTCTGCTTTGCAGGGATGTTCCCATGCCTGCTTCTGCGCCCTCCCACCCCTGGAAGCTTGGCCCAGCCAATACATCTGTGCTGATCTGCCTTTGCAGACAGTTTGTCCCATGCATTTTTAGTTGGTTACTCTGAAAGTCTGAAAAACAACGATTGGTCTTAGTGTTATCTCTTTTGGAGCCGGCTGCTTCCTCTTGGTATCAAACTTGGAAGAACACCACAGCCACTGCGGAAAGGCCTTTTCCCTTTCCACATTTAAAGATCTTTTCCAAAAGCAGTTGCTAGGATCTCCTTGGTGGGGATTAAAAGGCTTGGAACAAGCCAATGCAAGTGTTAGTTTCATTGAGAGTAAGCAGGCTGTTCTTCCCTGATAGCTGCCTGACTTTGAGGGCAGGAATCGCGGGAAAGCATCCACAGCTGGCTCCAGGGCAGCTTAGCAGAGGAGGAAAGTCATGGCTTTTTCTGTGCTGCATGGTGACAAAGGCAAGAAACCAAACAACAGGATTCACTTGGTGCAGAGCAAATCCTGCCATCCAAATCAGCACTGTCCTGGCTTGGGTGGTGGTATGGGGAGGCTCCCAGGTGCCTCCCTGATCTCCAGCTTAGCTGAGCCAGCTACATGCATCTCACATCCCCGGTGCTGGCAGCCACAGCTAGGGAGGAGCAGGTACTTCTCAGCACACCATACTCCACCCCACCAGAAATCTGCTTTGGGAGAGAACTGTGAGTAGGTTTGGGATTCTGGAAAGCAGTTTTGCAGGCATTATATTTCTCTTTTCAGGGGCAGAATGAAAACCTTTGTTTCCTAAGTTTTCAGGACAGCACTTTTCAACCATAATAGGTATACATAATCAGACATAGAAGCCAGCCACAGTATAAGGTTCTCTTTTCCTTTCAAGCACCCCATCTCTTCCTGGGACTCCCTCACTAGCATATAAGGCTGGGCCCAAGAAATTGCAATTCTAGTCCACTAGAGCTGGATTTTGAAACAAGGAGTTGCCAAAACAGTACTACCAGAATGGCTCTACAAGGCAAACTCTTCCAGAATGGTTTACTTTCACACAGTAGTGTTTTCACCTGTCTGGTTTGAAACAGTTTTCTGAACAGAATGAAATTCCAAGGGCTCCTTTGCTGGATAACCTTGACAGAATAGTGTCCTTTCTTAGCTGGGGAGGGAGCAGACAGAATTCATGTGCCAAAACCCAAAACTCTACAGGAAAACTTCTGTTGAGTGAAAACTGAGTTTCCTCAGTTTATCACTGTTTGATTAGGTACTTTGTAGATGTCTTGAAGTCCTCAGACTGAAGATGTGAACGAGGGCAAAGCATTACTGGTAGATAATGTGATCCTGGCTCTAAACCTACTTCTCCTGCTGCTTTATGGATCTCCATATCTTTGACAGAGCGTGTTAGAGAAAGAAGGACAAAAATGCTGAACCTCTCCCAGCTCTGGTAGTTGAGGAGAAGGGGTTTTGTGGAGAAGTGACCTCAGGGCTTTGAGCACCAGCCTCTGTTAGCTGTAAATACAAACCACTAAAAAGCACCAGAGCTTTCCCACTGAAGTAAAGGCATAGGGAACAGGAGATTAATGGGTTGCCAGCTGTGTCGGCGTGATAAGCCAAGCAGGAGCCCAGACGCTTTCAGTCAAAAATGGATTGAGACCTCAGCAGGGACACATGGCAAATCAGCCAGAAGCCGCACATGGAAAACTGAGCAAGGCAGCACGGGCAAACATTCCTTATCTTCACTTTACGTCAATAGAAATGGCATTGTAAAAGAGGCGGCAAAGTATTTGCTGGAGAGGAGGAGGGAAAAGTCCACAAGCTTTTTTGGCTGTACATGTAGGTTTTAAAATGCTACTGTTTTCCTCAGAAACTTGTCATTGAAAACAAGCATCCAGCAAAAACCACCCAACAAGTTCTTCCAGAAGGCTTATTTGCTTGTTTTGGTGGATTTAGCCAAGCTGTGCTGGCAGGAATCTGCCTGCCACTGCTGTTGTGCTCCAAAGCTGGCCAGGAAAGTACAACCTCTTAAACCAGTCTGAAGCACAGCTGTGATAACTATGCCATCTACTATGATTTGCCACAAAATAGGACTCAGGGGAGAGGCAGACCTCAGAAACCTGGGCTTTCTACGAGGTGATGCTGTCTGTAGCCATGCGCCTGTTTCCCACAGCTCTTGCTTTTGCAGCAGCCCAGCCCAATTATCTTAATCAGCTTTTTCTTTGCTTTCTGGTTTTGTTGTTTTCTTTAAGGCTAATTAACAGAAGAGTGGATGAATCCCAGATTTTTTTTGTGTGTGTGGTTTTTTTTCTTATTTTTGGTGGTGGTGGTGGTACTTCTAATTTTCCTGAGTTTTCCTTTTGCTTTTAAGCAATTGTATGCAAGAAAATCATCTTTCGTACCAGAGGCAATACCGAGGAAGAAGAAGATTCAGCAAGGAAAATAACAATTAAGGTAAGGCCCTGAGTAGGTTTTGCCTCCTCCACCCTCAGTTTTGCAGCCCCACCCTGAGTGGGTAATGGGCCCTGACTGCAACTCTGCTGTCAGTATCCTGGAGCAGGGAGAGGCACAAATACTCCCTCCATGCAGGTGTGCAGATGTCAGTGGGAGGTGAGCCAGGAGAAAAAACAGGCTGGGATAAACACAGCTGAAGCCTCATAACCTGGATCCGTATGGCCCCTGGATCCATCCCTGCCCTGCAGAGCCTCGGGCTGGCCACTGGCCGGAGCAAAGCTCATCACCGGGTTGTGGGCAGGGCTGGGCTCGCTGCAGCTGGCTGTCTTAGGGCAGGGCCACCCACTGCACACTGGTGGGGAGCTGCAAATCCCCACACCGGGTGCACAGGGCTCTGCAGGGGCTTTAGCCATGTGCCTGGGAGCTGGCCTTGGAATCCTGAAGGTGCTCTGTCAGAAGGTTCGGTTGTTCAGGCATCAAAGTAATGATATCACTCATAAAAATAATCTCAAAATAGGATTGTTGATAAAACAGTGCATTTTTGTATAATGCCATAATTAATGAACCCAGATTCTCTATATTTTCAGTCCCTGAGACCATAGTGATGGATATGATTCAAGAACAGAGACAGATGACCCAGTAGCTGAGTGACTGATCATCTCCATCTTAACACACGCATGGGGAAAACGAATGGAAAAATTGGAATGGAGAAAATGGAAAATCCATGGTGCTGAACTGCTTTCTGTTTTTCTCAGGAGAGGAACTTCAGGCAATGTGTCTGTAAAGCACGGAGCAGCTTCCACTCTTCCTGACCCCACCAATTTCCTCTGCACGAACTATCCGTATGGATTTGATGTGTGGCCTCTGAGAGGCCCTGAGGCCCCATATGTCTCGGTAAGTCAAAATGTATGGGGTAGAGAAGCCATGTCCTTTCCTAAGCTTCTACAAGTCTCTCAGGGTCAGGTTGAGTGCAAGCCTGATCCTGTTCTCTGGACCAGGTTTGCCTGGTGTGTGCTTTAAGCTGCCCCAGCCTCACCAGGCTGGGTTTCATCTCAGCTGTAGGGCTCAAAGGAGGTGGCCCCTGTCTTGCCCTGTGTGATCCTGGGCAGCTCAGCATCCCCACTAGACCAGGGGCACATCTCCATGGCTGGGTCATCCTCACCAGCCCAAGGGGCTTCAAGCCCTGGGGCTAGGGCAGGAGGTTAAGAAAGGAGAGGGCTGTGGGTTTCTCTGGAGCCTTGTACCCCTGTTAGTGTTTCTGTGAGTCTGCTTCTCCCCTCGGACCCAGGGGCTTAACAGTACTTCCCTGCTCCACAGGGATGCTGGGATGAGTCAATCCTTTGGAAGCTGTGCACTGCTGAGACACCAAGTCTACAGCCACATAAAATAATAAGACAGGCTGGGGAATGTTTTCCACCTCCAAGACCCACTGGCATGCCCAGTCATCCCCAGGGAGACAAGGTCCTGTCCCCCAGAGCGGGAGAGCGGTGCCCAAACCACCTGCTGACAACCACCCTGGCTCCTGAAACATGCCTGGGCGTTGGTTGCAGGAGTATTTGCTTGGTCTGGGACAAACTCATGCAAGGACAATGCCAACCATTTAACTGTATGGGCAACTGCCTGGGCCTGTGCCCTGCCTCCACTTTATTAATTTATTAGTACCTTGCTGCTAGCCTGCACTTGTACAGACAGAGAGCTTGCCATGAGCAAGGGCAATAAAGTGCCTCTGAGGGGAAAGTTCAAAGCATTTTACTGGTTTTATGACAAAAAGGTGCATTCTCGTCTGCAGTTCAGTCTCTGGTCACTGCAGAGCTGGCTTTGGTCGATGCAGGTAGTGTGATTTCTTGTGCAGCGCCTGGCAGAGGGAGCCTCGGTGGCCACGCATCATTGCCACCCCAGCAGAGGCTGCTGCTGCTGTTATGAACAGTATTGCAGCCAGGTTTAAGACAGGGATGTAATGCTCTGAGTGGCCAGCTTACCAAAGAGAACAAAGAAATTATTATAGGGCCAGGGAAAAAACAAGGGGGGAAAAAAGCTAAAAGAAAACAAAGAGCCATTGACAAGAGACACAAATTAGCCAGGTCTCAAGTGTCCTTTCCCATCTGATAAAACAAAAATGTCCAGAGCAACAATTAACGAAAAAAATATGAGGGGTAGAATATCTCTGTTCAGCTCCAGGTACTGACTACCACACAGGGCTCTCTTTTTCTGTTGTTCCCGTGCTTTGGGTTGTCTTGGGTCTTGGTTAATGTAGAGCTGGTTGCATGTATGTGTGTGTGTGGTGCAGCCTCCACGGGTTTGAAAGCTGCCTTTTGCAAAGGAAGGGAGGCCCTCCTGAAGGGCAGCAAAGGAGCAAAGTGGGCTCAGAGGATACAGGAATGTGCTTTGGCTGCTCCTAAGGAAGTACATCTAGGGGTAGGAATTAGCGCTGGAAAAGCACTCAAAACTAGAGGCAAATCCAGCAGGTGTTTAGGGTTGGGAAGACAGCGCTGAATAAAACCAATGCAACAGAAAATGAAAGCTGTGGTGACTGCTGCTCCTGGGCTGCTCTGGGCTTGGTTGTTGCTGGCTCACTGGCCAGCACTGAGATGAGGGAGGTGTGGGCTGTCCCTGCAAAAGGGCCTCCTGAACAATGGGGAGCTGAACACTCTTCACTTTTGCCACTTTTGCCAAAGAGAAAGGAAATAATCCGTTCTCCACATCATGTGGATGTAAATAAGGAAGCAAGTAATGAGCTCAAACTGCAGCATGGAAAGCTCAATGCAGATGGCAGAACACACTTTCCAGAGGTGTGGACAATTGCATATTGCGGTTGCCTCCAGGGACTGAGGTATCTCCAGCAAGGTGAGACCCCCAGGGCTGTCAGGAATGGTTAGGGACAGCTGATTTTGTTTCTAGGTAGCTGGGATGGAGCGGCGTTTCCTGGCAATCACTCTTCCAACCATACTTTTGTAAAACAATCCGAAGACTGTCAAGTGCTGTGGTTCCATGGTGATTTTCACTGACAACAGAAAGGAAACCAGACAAAGCCTAGGGTACGTTTCAGTGCTCCCTCACTGTAGTATTTGTTTGTGTGTGTGGAAGTAGATGCATTTGTTCCATTCACTTTTTCTCCATTCACTTCACTGACCAGCTCCTCTTGTCCTGTGGATAACCAGTGAGTCCTTGAAGGGCAGCCTGAAAACCACAGGACCACATATCCTCATGGGAGCCCTTTTGGGTCCCTTCCTTGTGTGTGTCCAGCTGACCAGTGCCAGGCACTGCCCAGGAGACCATTTGTCTGTGTGGGTGAGGCACACACGGATGTTGGGTTCTGAGCAAAGCCCTGCCGGCCTCGTGCTGCTGCCACTGCCTGCGAGAAGACATAGCCAAGACCTGTCAGATGTACAGCTAGGTGCTGTCAAGTGCTCTCTGTCCTGGGTTGTAGATTGCTCTGCCTCAGAGAAAGATCACAGAAACAAGAAATGACAGTTGTTCCCTACAGTTTTGTGTTTGGAAGTAGAAGTTGTTCTTAGCTTTATTATGTCATTTTCCTATATCACACCATCTCTGCATGGTCTCACTGGAAAAATCTCCATTTGCTTTGCAGTGATTCCTCTCTCCTTCCCTGCTGGATTGACAGGCTCAGCTGGTACCCTCGAAATTGGTGTAAATTCCTTTGGCTTTGCACAGCAGCTAGTGGCACCATGGGTCATTCAGTCAACACTTCTACAACAATCTTAGTGCCATAGCATGAAGCAGAAGTGGAAAGCCCTGTCTTTGTTAGTAAATAATTAAAATTTCATTGTCAGTAAACTGAAGAAGCATGAGTTGAAGGTGAAGAAATAAAAACATTTTTTTTCCCCCAATGCAGTGAGAACTGGGTTCTGCAAACCCACATGCAGCTTGCTTCCCTGTTAACTGAAGCGTGAAAGTTCTTGTGCTCAAGGCCTCTCTGCCCTGACTGGGGCTCTTCTGCATGGCTTGTCCTTCACAAGCTAAGTGACAATAATAAATTGTCCTACTTAAGCAAGGGACCTATTGCACCTCCTCACCACAGTCATTAAAAAATGGCAATGCTAAATACACTTAAAGATCAAAGGCCTGGTATGCAAAACAGTCCTGTGCAGCAAACTGATGGGCTTCTTAGGGCTTTGTCGCTATGGTGCTATTGCCTTGACAAGTTAAAATATCCCTTGTCAGCCTCTGTGGGAGCCTAGACAGAGAAGGAACCATCAGAAAATAACTGAGTACTGTCTTTGACTACAGTCACTGAGTGGTTAATTTTTTTTTAAGCTTTAATCATCCTTGACTTCGGGTTTGGCTATTAACCCACCAAATGATCATTAACTCTGCTGACCGAATGACTGATTTCCAGAGGATCGGTCCAAAGCAGGATTGGTTTTTAGGTTTTTCTTTCTGAAGGACTTTAATATCTCCTACCAGCAGACAGAAAACCTATTGAATCCCCTGTAAGACTCTGGGGCTGAGCAGGGAGGTACTTGCAGGTTTATCTGCATGGAAACACACTGCTCAGAGCTGATAAACTCACTGACACTCTATCCTGCTTTCCAATTTAACTCAAGCCTTGCTAAGCAGCAGGAGTAACCTGACTGAATTGTTGGGGGTCACAGCTTGAGGTCCTTAATCAACATTCTCAGCTTAATCAACAGCAGTTTAGTAAGCCTAAAATGCAAATCAGGATATTTCTGGTATTTACCCTGGTGCTTGTCCTTTTCCTTCCAGGACAGCTGGTTAAGGATAAATTTAATGTTGATGCAGAAATGATCAAATGTCAATTGGACTTCTTTTTTTCACCCCTTCTGTCTTTAAAATGCCTACAGATGAAATTTTCTGATGGCAATTTTGCTGGTTAGAGAATGACCTGCTAATAAATGAAAGGAACAATTTTTTTTCATTAATAAACTATTCTGACTCACAAGCCATATCCCAGGCCACAAGACCATCCTGCCTTCCTGGCTTGAGATCCATAAGACATAAGAAGCTGACTCTGACTCAGCAGAGAAGGGCTGGGATTGGACTGTGTTTGCTATGAGTATCTTTCTTCCGAACACAACACAGACAGAAATAAATTAGGAAAAAGCCTGGTTTTTTCTTGTACACTGGCCCTGATTTCTCCCTGGGAATCACTGGGATTTTGATTGCTCCCTTTGATATGAGAATGAATTAAGCTCGGACTTATAAATAGCAGCCTAACCACCCTATGCTGACAGGCACAAATGTCAGGAAATATGTAGTTAGTTCCACCGGCGCTGCATCTTTGAACTTTAATTTTAAGTACCTCTGTCATACCAGGGGAAGCAGAACAACACATCTGGAACTAAAAAGTTCCTGCTAGACTTTTCACACTAACTATTTCCAGCTTTCTTCCAGATAGGAGTTTTCAGCAAAATGTTTTCTAATTGAAAAATTCTGATTCCTTAAAAATATTGTTTTTCTTAGGAGAGCTACAAAAGAAAACATGCCAAATACATCTCTCAAAAGTAATAAGGAAAAAATTACCAGTATCAAAGCATCACTTTTTCCATTGTTGACATTTAGAATAATGTTTTCTTTATTCAAATGTCTTCTACAATTTAAATAATTTTACTTTCAAGTAATAGTAATTTAAAAAATCTTGAAAGCACTGAAATTTAATATTACAGTTGACTCAAACTGCACTTTTATTGTTTTCCTGCAAATATTTTCCACAGCTTCATTTTCTATCTCATTTTTTGACTTGATTTTTTCCATTTCAAGCACCTTCTCTCAGCTGAAAATAGTAACCAGATATTTTGTGCCTGAATAAAAAATGGGATGAAATTCCAGCTAAGACAGCCCACATGTGACTTTGGAATATGTTCAGAGAGGAGCAGCACACCTGTGCTATGGCTTTGGATATAATAGCAAGGCTTTGCCATGAGTCAGCCAGGTGAGGAGTGCTCCACCCTCATGAACATGCTGCCACCCTCCTGTAAGGAGCTGCTAGCGTGAGGTTCAGCAGGACAACAAAGTGGACAGGACGAGACAAAAGTGGGGGGAGAATAATTTTTCTGTGTATGTTTATTGAATTTTTCCATTGCAGAAGTGCAGTCATGTTGATTCACAGTTGGCAGGATGAGTGTCCCAATGTAACAAAAGCACCAGGTTTTTGCATACTCATTTTCAGTGCTAAAATCCCACAGAAAAATCTGTTTGTGTGCATGGGGAGGGACTATTGCTGATGGAGACAAAGCTCACAGTGGAGTACCAGCTGTAGTATTGGAGCCAAGAAGTTGCAGAGGCAGCTGCTGTCTGCCTTTCGCTTGTCGCACGCCTGCCTCCAGCCCTGCAGAGCAGTGGGACCTAGAGTGCGTCAGTAGCACAGGCTGCATCCAGCACACGTGTAAAGCTGCCTCCTCAGGCTCAGGCTGTGGCAAGATCCCATCAGAAAGATTTTTCCAGCTCCCAGGAATGAAATAGCACCTCTGTCAATACAGCTCATAGCAGAGCCTCAGGCAGAAAAAGCCCAGTATAACCACAGCCACCTCTATAGTCACAGCTGTCACTGCCCCTGAGGGCAGAAGCCACAATAAAGCCTAGACCCAGGAGCAGAAGCTCTGTGCCAGCTGCGCCTGCTGCGTGCCGTGGGCTGGGATCTGAGCTGATGGGGCCGAGCTGCTGGCTCTGGGGCTGCCGGCGCATGGAGCTGCAGAGCTGTGCAGCTCTGGGGCTGCTCTACAGCTTGGGTGTTGTGCTGGATGATGGGCTGTGGGCACGGGTGGTAGTGATAGGCACTGCCGGACTCCTGGGCTGCTGGGATGTCGGGATGCTGAAATTCAGGCGTTTGGGAATTTGGGGCTTGGTGCTAAGGCTGCGGGTCTGCAGGGGTGCAGAAATGGACATTGGGGTGCAGGTCTGCCGGTGTGCTTGGTTGTGGGACTGCTGAGACACCGAGCTGGGGAGGTGCGAGTCTTCTGGGAGCTGGGCACTGGGAAATATTGGGCTGGAGGGCTATGGGATCCAAGGCCACAGGGGTGCTGAGTGGAGGGGCTGCAGGACTGCGGAGCGGCGTGCAGGGGCTCTGCGGGGTGCGAGGCTGGATGATGGGCTGTGAAAGGTGCGGGGTGCGGGGGGTGAGGGGCTGCTGGGCTGGGCTGTAAGCGGGTCGCAGCGGCGATCCCGGGATGCGGCAGCGGCGGGCTCCCTCTGCTGGCCACTTCCCTGCACGCCTGTGCCCTACTTCAGCCGTAGCAGCAGCCTGAAGTCACTGAGACATCCACAGTATCTTGGTGGGACTTTTTTCCCTTTGTGCCTGGAACTGGCAACAGGAGCCTGCATGTCCCGTGTTCTGTGTCCTGTGGCACCATCAGGTTACTGATTTATTCCATTCGCCACAGCTTAGAGTGACAGCTTTGCACTCTGAGGCCAGTTTTCCGCTGGCTTGTGTCACTCAGAGGACACCAAACCTTGGCATCATCCTTGTTTTCAGCTTGCTGTGGCCGTGTGCATCGCAGAGCTGTGAGCAGGAATGGCACCTGATGCCCTCAGCATCCCTCTTGTCCAAACTGCACAGCAACCCCACTAAGCACCACCACAAAATTCTGCTTATAGGTCCTTAATGAATCCAACTCTGTCCCTTGTCCAAGGGACACATACACAAGCACTGCATGGCATGGGTATTTTTGTTTCCTTATTGGATACTTTTGCTTTCTACCCTATAAAACTCCCACTGTCAGGCATGTCCTGGTGTAAGGCTGTATAGGCCTGTATAGGCTGTGCTGCACTCGTTTCTTCATCTCCACTTGGATGAACTAAATAATTGCTCACCAGGTTAACTACTCACCAAATATGGGCAGTGCCAGCCCCTCAGACACTGCACGCAGTACAGCGAGTTTCACAGAGCTGTCCCGTAGCACTTGTGCAGGGTTAGCAGCAGTGCTACACCTCAGGGAGTGAGACCTGGCACCGTGTTTCTCAGCATTCACATGCTCCATGGACCACTTCTGGGGCTTTGTTCGAGCACACAAAACCTGATGCCTGAACTGCTCATGAACAGCAGGAGGAAAACACACTGGTTTTTACCCAACTTTTAATTTGCAGACCCCCATATTTTCCAACGGAGGTGCAGACCATCTGTCACAAATTTAAGGCAACTGGCGACAGGGTTGATTTTCCTAGCTCCCTTTTCCCTACAGATAACACTCGGGGCCTGAAGACAATGGGCTGCAAACTGTTGGCGTTGATAGATGAGCTTCCTCCCCTTCCACACAGCTTGGAAAATTGCTTGCCTGTCTCTTATTTAAACAAATGAAATATTCCAACTCCAGGCAATGCTAAAGCTAATAATGGAAAGAGGGACCAGTTTAGGACTTGAGTCTCCTACCCCCTGATTCTTTCTATCTCTACCCCTTCTGTTCTAGCACCCCTTTCTTAGATTTTAATTTAATAAGAAAGTGCACAAACTCAGAATATTAACCAAGATATCTGGGTGAGGTGAGGGACAGAAAAATCATTTGAAAGGTATTGGTGTTTCAAGCGGTAACCTTGATGTAGGATTTGAGCTGGCAAGGTGGGGATTTACAGTCTTTTCTACAGCAGCAACACTAAAAAAAATCGCTTTCTGCCTTTCCTACTCCTGACAGACTCTTTGGCCTCAGCCAATGGGTATTCTCCTCATCAGCACCCAGAGATGGGAGTCTGCCACAGGAAGAACCAAACACATATAGCTGCAGCACCAGCATGAATACAGATACACAGAGCAGGAACACATTTTGTGCAGCAGACCCCTGGAGGCAAGCTTGGCTTGCAGCTCACATACATGCATGTCAAGTTACCTGTGTCTGCTGCAGTGTAGGTGTGTTCAAACACTTGCACTGGAAAATACTGGAGCTATTTTAGGGATGAGGAAGCATCTGGCTGAAAAACAAGCCTTGTGTGTTTAGACCTGGCTCATTTAAAACCCTTGTTTCTTCCAGAATATTGGAAGTAATGAAAGCCTGCAGTAAAATACCTGATAAGCCTCTCCTCCTCTGTAGAGAGGGTAAATGCATGTCATTTTCCAATTAGCTCTTGCTCTGAGCAATTACGTTGATCAAATAATTGAATAAGTGACAGGAATGTGAATTCTGGAGACAGTTAATTTCATTCATCTGCCGCTTTATAGCCTGACTTGCATGAACACATAAACCAGGCTAACGTGTTATTTGTAACTTTGAAAATGCAATTACAATAGTCAAGCATGAAGAGTTGTGTGTGCAGAGAGGAAGGCTTCTGCTAGTAAATTATAATGATAGCATAATGAGGGAATTTGTTCTTTATAGCCAGCATGTAGGACAGGAAGGATGTGAGGCTTGTGTTTGAGAGAGTGAACAAGGCTGGTGTCAGCGTTAGCAGGTGGAGCAATGGCCCTGGCCTGAACATGGGGCAGAGGGGCAACTAAGTCTTACCTTCCTGTTTTTTGAGATATTGTGTGTCCTGCCCCAGAGACTGTCAGTGGGGGCTAAACACGTCCCCCAGCTCCCCATACACTTCTCTCCGGTGAAGCTGAACATCATTTTTGAGGGAGAACCAGGATGGTGATCTTTTGTGTGAAGGTGAGTGCAAGAGAGACAAACTAGGTGTTTCCTACTTGGGGTTGGTCTTGGGTGAGCGTCACAGTGCTCTGGCAAAAGCTCCAGTTGAGTGTGCTTGACTGCAAGTTACTTGGAACAACCCTTGAAGTCAAAACTAGGTCCTCATTTCCATCAAAAGCCTCAATCTCTCTTGCGAGTTTTCTTCAGGAAAAATAATAATAATAGTAATAATAATTTTTTTAAAAATCTCATCAAGAATGCAAACCATTTGATTTTCTACTTAAAGCTATCTTTAGATTGTCTTAACGATTGTACCTTTTGTCTGAACCCCCTGTAGCAACCCGGCCTACCATCCAACAGGCACTAATTAGCAGAGATACACAGTAATAAAAGCAGTGTGCAGGCATGAGCCACTGGCTCACAGTGGGTATTACCTGGTTGAGTGGTACACTGGCTGCTAGGAGGAAATCTGTGCAATTAATTGCTTCCTGATTAAAGGCATTTGCAGTCTGGCCCTTAAATCATCAAGGCCTAAAAACACATGCTGAGTTAAATATGGAATTTGGTCACAGTACTCAAAAACATTGCTCCAGACAGCAGGATTCAGTGCTGTAATTTTGGTTGGAAATAAACACTTTCCAGTCTTTACCCCACTTACACCATTTTGTACCCCAAGCCAAGTACTTAGAAAGTGCCCCAGTCCAAACTAAAGGGCCACAGAAGGATTTGTGTGGTTTAAACCAGTTTCTAAACCAGCTCTAAACCATTTTCCTGTGAGGACATGCTCTTACGGGAATTAATTTCACACGGCATGAGGCAGCAGAGGCAGAAACCCCACAGGACATCTCAGGCTGAAAGGCTATTTAAATGGTAATAAAGTTCAGTGGATGACAAAAAGTAGTGGCTGATTAGAGGCACACCAGGAGAGGGGCTATCTGGTGTGAGGCTGCCAGGCGGCAGCACCACGGGGCCTTCTGTTCCCGGCACGCATCTCTTGTCACCAGGCAAACAAGATGGGGCTTAATCCCGCCGGGAGGGAGGAGGCCTATTTCAGGCCGGTAGACAGCAGGAGGAAAATGCTCACCACGGGAGGTTCTGGAGCTGGGTAAAATGAGGGAGGGTGGTGTGTGCCAGGAGGCTGGGACAATGCCAGCCAGCACTGGTGTCAGGCTCAGGTGGAGCCACCTCTCAGAACAGCAGGTGATCCAGCCTCGACGTGCACCCTTCCTGAAGTGTCGCAGTTTTCCTGAGGGCATTTCCTCCACCCTAACATGGTGTCACATATTACAGCCAGTCAGAGGAAGTGACTTTATTTTACCATGTCCAATACTGTTATTGCTGTCTTCCAGAAAGCTGCAGCACTGATGATTTATGGAGCACACTGCTCCCACCTAAGAAAGGGCAGGCTTTGTTTGGGATCACCATTTGTCACACTAGAGCTGAGGCGTCCCAGAAACACACATTTTGTTTGCTCATGTGCTGCCGTTGCTCTAGTGCTACCCTCCCATCCCTTCTTTGCCTGTTGTTTTTGCAAATTTCAAAAGAAATTTACTGATCCTCCACTCATGAAAAGCACTTTAGGATCTAATTGCCTCTGACTATAGGAGTGGGCTTCCCAAATTCAGGGGGGCGTTTTCAGTGTGTGTTTAAGCACCTTGCCGGGTGGAAGTCAGAGGGACAAAGATTGCAGACCTTTCTTTGCAAGCCTCCCAATCCCCCTCCTCCCCACCAACTTTGTCAATGGCAAGAGCAGGCAGGGAGTTAAATAGTCTGAATTGTGCTAGGACAGATGTACAGACTGTAACTCAACGTTCAGTTTGACATCCTTCCTCCACAAAACCAGTCTGGCACCTCTGCTGGAGAAGTTATATTGTGGAGTGGGAAAACAAACAATCCTGCCAATTGTTAGTGAGGGGGAAATAAAGCAGAGCAGAAGCTGGATATCACAGATCTGCATTTTGAGAGAAAAAAATCACTGAATCCTGAGAAGGGAAGGATTCTCTGCAGAGCTTCAAGTACTTTCCTGACAACCCCATCCTGCAGGAGCTGGGGCTGGGAGCTGGGCTGCTTCCTATTGAGAATACTGGGTTTGAAAAATTAACAGGAATCCCCAGACTGCAGCAGTGCTGTAAAGCTATAATTAAAACAAAACAAAAAAAGGCAAAACACATTAGTCTGACTGGCACAGACTGTTGTCTGTGAGTTGTGATTTTTAGCAACAGTAGGAATGACTCAAAGCCCAGGGAACTCAAAGTCCAGGAGTCTGAAAGAATCTGAGGCAAAGTTTTCCCTAATCCCAGTCAGTCTGGAAAATGCCTGAAGAGCAGATCTTAATTTTGCCCAAGTTTGCAGGGGTTTAGATTCACATGCCTTGTATCACGATGGATTTGGCTAACTCTCTCTCACCTTCATGGGACTTTTGATTTTGTTTAGATCAGTTTCTGGGAGGACAGAGGAAGAACTCTGTGTGTTGGTGCAATTAGATGAAGAGCTGTATGCTTGTGATTTTTTTTTTTTTTTTTTTTTTTT